>CM076581.1:957652273-957875963 GCA_034641835.2 Pinus albicaulis | reverse complement strand
TACTAGGTTCCTATTTGAATTTGAAGTCCTATGTAGAACCTATGATTACTTACAAGATGCCCAAAAACTTAAACTATTCCCTTCAACATTGAAAGGAGCAGCATTAAAATGGTTTATGAGTTTGATCAACAGTTCTATTAGGACATGGGAAGACATGAAACATGCATTTCTAGAGAGGTATTTGGATTATTGTATGCCATTCAACCATAAGGAGGAAGTGTTTAAAATGCTACAAAAAGAGGATGAAAAACTGGAAGATTTGTTGGAGAGGTTTAACTACAACATCAAAAGAGAAAAAATGGAAAACCTAGACCAAGATACCTTGAAAGCTCTCTTGTTGAAGACAATTAGGGATGAATGGCTAGATATCCTTAATATGATGGGAAAAGGGGATATATCTCAGCTCACATTACCTGAAATAGCTGAATTATGTATCAACCTTTCAAGAGGGAAATCTAAAACTGTCAAAGGACCAAGAGACCCTGCTCTTGCAAGGGCAAGTAAGTCTACTTCTGGGACAATAAGTAGGGCAGAAATAGGGCATATGATTGATGAATTCAAATTTGACATTTTAGGGAGTCTTAGTGAGCAAATAGACACCCTTAAGTTACAAAACAAGCAAAAAGCTGAATCTAATGCCTTAGAAATCTTTTGTCCCAAATGTAGAAAGAAGCATGCCTTGAGAGAGTGCCCTTTGGATGCAAAAGTAGTAGAGATTTGTGTAATTTGTTCAGAAAAACATGAGACCAAGAGTTGTCCTTCACTTCCTGGTCTTAAAGTTGTCTTTCAAGAAGAAACCCCTACAAATTCCACAGAATCTCTCAATTTTGTCTCTAGGAGGCCTTGGCAAGGACCTCAAACACAAGGATTCCATGATCAACTATATAATCAACCCCCACCAAATTGGAATTCTTGGCAGCAACCTTGGCCCCAATTTCAAAATCAATCTCAAACTTGGGCACAAGGAGCACAAAATCCCTATGGAAGATACTCTCAAGACTATCAGTATCCACCATCCTATCCACCATATCCACATTTCCCTCCTCAACAAAATTTTCAACAAAATCCTCAACAAAATCATCAAAATCCACAACATCAAAATTCACCACTTCCATTACCATTTCCTCAGAAAACAAATCAGTTGCCTGCCCAACCCATACCAAACCCCAACAATAAAAAACCTCAGAACACATACATGATAGAAGGCCAACAGTTTCCAACCTATTTGATCACTCCTTTAGACCTTAATGATGTTCAACTTAGGTCTGGAAGAATACTTGAAAAGAAGAAACCTTCTGTAATCATACAAGAACAAAAAAACTCTGAGGAAGATTCTCTACAGGTAAATAAAAGTCTTGAAGAAGACACATCTTTTCAAGACCCGAATATTGAAAAATTAAAACAAAAAGAGCCAATAATTTCAACTCCTATATTAGAGCAGCCATCAACATCCATCTCTACACCTCCCTTTCCAGAAAGATTACAAATTGATAGGGGTGTAGAAAAACAAATTATGGTGCCTAATTATGATTTCCTAGATGAACTGAGAAATGTTTGTATTAAGATCCCATTATTACAAGCTATCAAGGAAATTCCAATTCTAGAAAAAACAATAAAGGAGTTGAGCATGAAAAAAACAGGAAAAAGAATCAAAGAGACAAAGAAAATTCAACTGGCAGGAAAAATAGCAGATATCATGATGGGTAAGATTTCCATTCCAAAGTATCTAGACCCAGGAAATCTAGTTGTTAAAATACACATCAATGGAACTGAGATCCAAAACACACTTATTGATTTAGGAGCAGCAATCAATATCATGAGTAGACAAATCATGGATAAACTGAAACTTCCTAATCTTCTTTTTACACCCACATTATTACAATTAGCATATAGATCTGTGATCAAACCCGATGGGGTAATAGAAGACATTCCAGTGTCCCTATATTCTTGGGAGTATCATGTGGATTTTATGATCCTAACTCCTAAGAATAATCTAGGAGGGCATCCTATTATATTAGGAAGACCTTGGTTAGCTACAACTGATGCTTTCATTAGTTGTAGATCCGGTGATATGTACATCTCTGATGGTAGTTCAACCAAGAAATTTACCTTGTATCCTCCAACAAAGACAATTACAGAATTAGATGATACTCAATGGATTGAGGATGAAGAAGACATACAACCTCTCTTCACAATTTCAGAAATTAGTGAAGATAGCCAGATTCTAAATACCTTAGAAAATTTTGAATCCTCTTCGAAATACAAACATGAACAATTTCAAGAAGAATCCAACATTGATTTTTTATCATCAAGACAGATGTCTCTTTACTCCATGGATAAATTTGGCAGCTCTACAATTGAGATATTTCCAGGTAAAACTTTAAACATAAACAAGAACCTAGAGAAATCTCAACAAGAAAATCTAGTCAAGATATTACAAAGACATTCTTCTGCATATGCATGGGAGTACACTGATATGAAAGGGATAAGCTCTAAGACTTGCACTCATCACATCTACATAGAGGAAAATTGTAAACCAATCAGACAACCTCAAAGACGGATGAATCCAAATCTTAGGGAGATTGTTAAAGAAGAATTGCAGAAATTGTTGAATGTCAACTTTATCTATCCTATTTCAGATAGTCAGTGGGTTTCTCCTTTGGTAATTGTGCCAAAGAAAAATGTTAAATGGAGGGTATGTATTGACTACCGAGAATTAAACAAAGCTACTCTTAAAGACCATTTTCCCTTACCTTTCATAGATCAAGTGTTAGATACATTAGCTAGCAAAAAGTACTTCTCATTCCTAGATGGGTTTAGTGGTTACAACCAAATCCAAGTAGCACTTGAAGATCAAGAAAAAACCACATTTACCTGTCCTTGGGGTACCTATGCTTACCGAGTATTGCCATTTGGATTATGCAATGCACCTGCAACATTCCAAAGGGCAGTATTAGGAATTTTTTCAGATCTAATACATGATTGTGTAGAGGTATATATGGATGATTTCATAGTTTATGGAAACACATTTGAAGAAGCCTTAGTAAACTTGGAAAAAGTCTTAAAGAGATGTAAAGAAGCAAATCTTTCACTTAGTCATGAGAAGTGTTTTATGATGTTTACTGAAGGAATTGTTTTAGGACATCACATTTCAGGGGATGGGATTAGAGTTGATAAGTCAAAATTTGAAGTCATCTCTAACTTATCTATTCCAAGTTGTCAAAAATATGTTAGGATTTTTCTAGGATTCACAGGATATTATCGAAGGTTTATAGAAAACTTCACCAAGATAGCATCTCCACTTTTCAAATTACTTACCAAAGACTGTGAATTCAAGTGGAATCATGATTGCCAGTTAGCCTTTGAGACCCTGAAAACAAAAATCTCTGAAGCACCTATTTTAAGGGGACCTAACTAGAAGTTACCTTTTCATATTTCAACAGATGCCTCAGATACAGCTTTAGGAGCAGTATTGGGACAAAAAGACCTGATTCCTTATGCCATCTACTATACAAGTAAAAATTTGACTCCTTCGGAGTTAAATTATACTGTAACTGAAAAAGAGTTTTTAGCTGTTGTTCATGCCATAAACAAATTCAGACACTATATAACAGGCTATGAAACTTTTGTTCACACAGATCACTCTGCAATTAAATATCTAATGAACAAATCAATTACTAATGGCAGAGTCATAAGATGGTTATTGCTTTTACAGGAATTTAACATCACCATTCTAGATAGGCCTGGAAAACAAAATACAGTAGTTGATTTCCTATCTAGACTCCAAAACATCAAAGACAATACTCCAGTTGAAGATCAATTCCCTGATGAATATCTTTTTGCAATTTCTACTCAGACTCCTTGGTTTGCTGACATTGCTAATTATTTAGTTTCAGGGAAATTTCTTTCAATAATGAATGCAAGAGACAAAAGAAAGATCATTTATGACAGTGAAAAATATTCATGGGTTTCTAATGAGTTATACAAAACAGGTCCAGATTTTATCATTAGGAGATGTGTTCGGGAAGATGAGATGCCTGAGATCCTCAAGGCATGTCATGATGAACCTTGTGGCAGACACTTTGCTGATAAAAGGAAAACTTATAAGGTCCTTCATTTAGGATACTATTGGCCATCCCTTTTTAAAGATGCTAAAGAGTATGTCAAAAGGTGTGACAGTTGCCAAAGGGTAGGGAAACCTTCTCTTTCAGGTGAGATGCCATTGCAGCCTCAGGTACATATTGAACCTTTTGAGAAATGGGCTTTAGATTTTGTAGGACCTATTAGTCCTCCATCAAGACAAAAGAAATATATATTAGTTTGCACCGATTATGTTACCAAATGGGTAGAGGCCAAGCCATTACTTTCTGCTACTGAAGCATCTGTAGTTAATTTTCTTTTTGAGGATATTTTTACTCGTTTTGGTGTCCCAAGGGAAATTGTTACAGATCAAGGAGCTCAATTTACATCAAGGCTAGTGGAAAAAATGATGGAGAGGTACAAAATTAGGCATAGAAAATCTACTCCTTATCATCCACAAGCAAATGGTCAAGTGGAATCTACTAATAAGGTCATTGAAGGAATCCTAACAAAGACTGTTCATTTACATAGAAGAGATTGGGTAGATAGGATTCCTGAAGCCTTGTGGGCCTATAGAACTACATGGAGAAACACAACAGGCCATACTTCTTATGAACTTGTTTATGGAAAGCAAGTTTTGTTTCCCATAGAGTTCCAGATTCAAACTTTCAAAATGGCAGTTCAGCTAGGACTTGATCTAATAGAGGCACAAAAGCACAGATTGGAGCAGATTAATGAATTGGATGAGATCAGACAAGATGCAGTCCAGAAAACAAGTATAGTCCAGCAACAAAGGACTAGATGGCATGATAAGTACATCAAGGAAAAGAAATTCAAATAAGGTGACTGGGCCCCCTTGTTTGATTCAAAGTTCAAAGATTTTCAAGGTAAATTCAAAACACATTGGCTTGGGCCATATGAAATTATGAAATTTTTTGACAATGGAGCAATAAAAATCAAGACAATAGATGAAGAGAAGGTCACTTTTCTTGTAAATGGTCATAGATTGAAGCTGTATCATAAGCCACTTTCAAGAGAAGAATTTGTCAAGAGATTCCAGGAAAACAGTGATGTGAAGTTAATGAAGAAGAATTCTTCTTCTTCATCAACTTAATTGAATTTTCTGAATTCAAATGCATGAAAAAAAAAAGTATAAACATGAAAACTAATCACTGATTAGCATGTTTATACAGAAAAGATAAAGTGAAAATCAGAATCCTTCTGACACTTTAGCTTTTCAAATTTGTTCTTTTCCTGCAAGCAGCTATCACAAAATCATAAGTGCAGACCCATTTTATATATCATATTCCACTTATGATCCATTTCACTCCATCATGTCTCACTTCATTCATATTTCATTCACTCCATTCATCCATACTTCATTCACTCCATTCCATGGTCCACTTCATTTTCATTTTAGACTTTTAAATTTGATCTCTTCCTGCAATTGAGTATTACAAATCATAAGTTGCAGGCCACTTTTCATATTTCATTCCACTTTACACCTATGATCCATTTCATTCCATTATATTTCACTTCACTCATGCTCCATTCCACCATATTTCATGATCCAGTTTATTTCATTTCACACTACACTCCATCCATGTTTCAAATCATTTCATTTCATGTTTCAAAGCCTCTACAGGTATATTCTGCAGCCAGATATTCTGCAGCTAGACATTCTGCAGCCAGATATCCTGCAGGAAACTATCCAGGAACCACTTGTTCAGTAGCAAATTGACCCTACACACCTATGTCAACAAGCAAAATCAAAGGGATTATGAAGACTGAAGGATCAATGATTTTCAAAGGAAGACAAAGCATATTAAAACCACAAAAATCAAAGGAAAGGCTAAGGTAAAGTTGTGAAATTATTATGATAACAGATTATGAAAGTTATAGTATGGTTAAGTTATATGTATGTTTCATAAAGTCATTTTAATTATTCATATTGATCGAGCTTATCATAAAATCCTTGGACAAAATCCCTTCCATTCCGCCATACCAAATCATCATTTATTAAAAATTAATGGTTAGTACTGAAGTGACCTATTAGGTCACGTCACTAACCCGAAGTATTCAGTGATGATTTTGAAATTCACACGAGATTTTTCCGCGGTCTTTTCCTCCATGACAGCTCTCAAACTCATTAATTCGTGTGAATCACCCTCACCATATTTCACTCATCCCATAACCACTTCATGTCATCTTTCCGTAGCCAATTCCTGCTACATAAACAAAGAAGTCATATTTGGGGTGAAAACAACTCTCTACAACCATTTTTACCGTGAATAGAAGATCAGTAACGGAGCAGTAAATTGAAGGTTGAGAAAAGAATCCATGGGTCTCATTGTAAGGTCCGAACTAGTCGGAACCAAATACTTAGAGGGTTACCCACAGATTAGAGAGATGCTACAGCAGGTTGGGTGGTTATAGTTTTTGGAAAAGTTCAATGGTTTTCATAAGGAGGTAACTAAGACATTTGCACGGTCCTTCAACGGATCAGAAGTTGAAATAGGAGATGTCAAGTTCACTATTACAGAATCCTTCATTGCAGAAGCAGCAGAATTACCAAGGCAAGGTGAACGATGGTTCAAAAACAAGGAATTTCACAATGAGGCATGGAGGCAGATGCTCAAAACACCAGGTATGGATATTTCAGTTTTCAAGAAGGGCATTCCTAGCTCAGCACTGAAGAATAAATGGCGAAATATGTTGTTCATTTTGCAAAAGTTTATAACTTGTGAGGGAAGGTTTGGTACCCTATATGTTTATCACATTCGGCTTATGATGCATTTCCTAGATGAAGAAATCAATTTACCCTTTTTCTTACTTCATAGCCTAAAGAGAATGGCTTCTAATGTCCAAAAGAGGGTTCAATTCTTGGAAACCACCTTGTATCACCATGGCCTAGTTAAAATCCTAATTGAGCATCATTTGAGAAAGGTGGGAGACAATTGGGATGAGTTACTCTTGAGGAATCACTTTGAAGAACCCAAGGAATCTCCATCTGAAGGCAAACTTGCAAGAAGAAGCAGGAGAGGGAAAATTTCCAAATCTGTTGAAATTAAAACTGGTAAATCCATAGAAGAGGACAGTGAGGAGATTATCTCTGAAAAATTGGCTGAAATCAAGAAACAGCTTAAAAAGGAGAAGATAATAAGAAAGTATGCCAAGGAGAGAGGTGAGGGACCATCTAAACTAAGAAGAAGCCATAGGCTTAGAGGCATATTGAAGAAAACAGGAGTTAAGCAAACAGGCATCATAGACATTGAAGATGAAGAGACACCAACTGATAGATATCCTGAGTACCAGTACGAAGAGGATCTTGATGAAGGAACTCCGGAGATAGACCCAGCACAACAACAAATCTATAATTATGTTGAGTCATTAGAAAAGAGAGCCTCAGAAAGCAGAATAAGAACTCCTAGTCCACCAGGATCTACAATTGAAGTACTAAGAAGAGACAAATATGAATTAGAAGTACTCAATAGGCATATAAAGAATGAAAATGAAATTTTAAGGGAACAAGTCAAACTAAAGAGTAACATGAACACAACTCTCTCTCTGCAAATGGAAAAATTGTACAAGGCAAGTGAAAAGTTGAAGAAGAAAAACAAAAAGTTGAGCAGGGCACTTATAAATTTGAGATTTAAGTTGGTCATAAGGAAACCTAGGATGCCATTGAACACCAAGCAAAGCAGAAAAAGGAGTTTATATGTCCTAGCAGAAGTTTCATAATACATGGATTGATTGCATGAGGACATGCAAAAGATTTGCAGTGGGGGTATGTTGAGCCCCAAAGATGTCCTTTCCTTTCACCAAATTTCACTTCATTTCCTTTGTCCTTTATCAATTATAGGCTTAAAAGATCAATAGGATTGATTGAAGTCACTTTAATAATGCATACAATGACTGACTTGCTATACTTTTATGGCTTTGTTGTTGTAGTAATTTTTTACTAGACTTAGCTACAGAATGCAGCCATTCTGTAACTAGTCGCCTATTCCACAGCTATCTTCATGTTCACACAGGTTACAGGTGTCACTTAAAGGAAAAATGCATATGGTTGAATTCCAGAACTCACCTACATCATTCCTTGCCCTCTACGAATTCTGAGCAAAAATCTGCAAGTGGTTATGCACGTGGAGGAAACCAAAACTAAGAAGTATATTCCTACCAGGACAAGGACTCTACAGATGTCTTCAACAAAGTACGAGGCCTCCACAAGAGTTCTAATTTCATTTTAACTGAAAAATACACTTATCCCTATTTCTTCTCTAGGGAAGTTATGTATTTATCTTATAAGAATAACTCAGGAAACCGAGAGACAGTTAGTTAGTTGATGTTTTATTGTTAAGTTGTCCAAGACTGTAATACTCTGTTTTTGGAAGCATTTTCCTTTAATGAAAGAAGAACAACTTTAATACATGATATGAAGCAATCTTGAGGAGATTCATGTGCTAATCTAGTGGTAGAGGGCCCCTACTGCCCGAGAGGCTCTGTGCATATTGTTTAGATAAGTAACTTTAGCTCTGTTTCGTTCCTAATTTAGGTAGTTTTCTGAACTTTATGTTTTATGCTCACTTACATCGAATGTTACAGCTAGTCTTGTTCTTATGAATTGTTCCAACATATCACTAACACTAAATAAGATAGAGTTGTAGTATTTCAGGATTAATTGCATTTTAGTTCAGTTGTAGTATTTCGGAGGTTAATTTCATATTAGTTCGGTTCTATTTAATGTATTTTAAGTTTTATTAGCTAGTTGTATTCTAGTTCTGTTAAATTAGACTTAAAGGCCTTCATTATTTACAAACTGCTCTTGTTCTTAATCTCTGCTAATACATCATTATCCTAGGAACAAGAATTGGTAATGTCATTTTGAAGTCTTGATTGTTATGCAATTTCTCATAATTTTACAAACTTGCCTTTTTTCCAAAACTATTCCAAAATATTTATAACCCTTGAATGAGGCTTAATAGTGCCATTTTGAGTTGCAGAATGGATTAATTTTAGTATCATAAGTTGATTTAGAGTAGGGTTCCTTACTATGTTGCAGATAATATTTTCCAAATGTGTTCCAACAAATTTCTAACCATGGATGAGATTTTCTCTGTGATATTGTAAGTTGTTGTCTACTTAGAAGAACCTCATTGCATTAAACTTATCCTTTTCTCAAGTTGTTCCAACATACTTCTAATGAAATGAAATTGGATTGAGTTCATGTTATGAGTTATTTTTCTTGTCAAGTTTTGCAATCTGTGAATTAGCATTTTCTGTTCTTAGGTGCCATACATAGTTTAGAATAGATTTTACTCTGTTTTAGTGTGACCAATAACTTCCCTTTGCCAACAACTTAGTTCTTTTCCTCTTAGCATAAAAACACAAAACCAAAAATACTAGAAAAACACTAAACACAACAAAGTAGGAAGCAGATACCTAGGCACATATAGTGCACTTCACTTCAACAGTTTACTAGCCCAGGTTGGCAATTTATGACATCAATTTAGGAACACTAAGTTGAGCAGACACTCCTTTACCATGCATTTGCAGCACATTGTTCCATAAGAGAGAAAACCTCTTTATGGATTTCATGGTCCTTTGGGGACTACATTCAGTGATGGGGATGACCAATTTATGGAGGAAGTTGAGCAAGATATGTTTTTATTGGATCATATTCAGCCAACACGTAATTTCCTCTACCATTTTCAAGCTTTTGAGAAGCTTATGACAGCAAGAAGGTTGTTGGATGGCCACTTATCATATCATGTTTTCAGACAGCAAGAAGAAGAACAGCACTGGTCTCAATTGAGGGACTATTGTCACCATCCAAGATGTCATATGACACTTGGTCCATGTTTCTTTTGGAGACCATATGGTGATGACACTCTATTCACTATATGCATGAAGGATTGGGAAAGAAGGCTTTCTAGAACCAATGAGTGGGATCATGAGATTCCAAGTATATTTTGGCTTCATGAGGACTATATTATTGCAGCCGAAGATCAGCAGCTCCAAATTTATCATAAATGGAGGGAGAGACAGCATAGTTTAAACAATCTTATCTCTCACTTTCAGCCATGAATCCCCTACACATTTCATAAGCAGGGGATTGGTGATTGTTTCTATGAGATACCAAGGATGGCTCACTTTATTTGGATGATAGCATGGAGAATGGAGTTTCTCATGGGGACTGAAGCACCCAACTTTTACCATCTCACATGCCTTCAGGAGGCCAATGGACAGCATATAACTCTTTCCATATATCTCCCCCTTTTTCATGATGAAAGCTATTTGGTTTATCCACCAAAAGCAAACTTGTATTCTTGGGAGGAGACATATCCATTGGAGATTTTGCAATATCCTTGTAGTTGCTTGAGGACAAGCAACATTTTGGAGGGGAGGACTGTAATATTCCTAAATTAGCTTGCAGCTGATTAGAATATTAATTTTTTTTTTTATCACTTAGATACGTGAATAAATGGGTAGGGAGGCCCATAAATCTCTTTATGAAGAATAAAACCACTTCTCATGTGAAAGTGGATCACATTTTTAGCTTAATAAAGCACCCTAAGGTGTGAACAGGGGCTTAAACATGTGGATTGGGTCAATTTTGACGAAATCAACAGCGTTGTCATGGGGGAGTGGACATTAATGGAGGGACAGTGCAGTTTTAGATGGAGACATATTGCATGGAAGTAGTGTCAGTAATGAATGGGGCTTAGGGTTTGGAAGCTCATATATTATAAAAAGGAAGAGGATGGCAGCCATATTATTCATCTTGGTATATTTTATATTTTGATATATGGTATGTTTATACATATAGCTTTCTTCAGTTGTTTAGCTAAGATTTCATGTGTTATTTAGCACTAGGTGTTCCTGATCGGGAATCCCACCCCTTCCATTGGGGAGCTCTTGGAGTAGTTTGCACTATATTTCCACATTCAGGCATTTTTTCGAAGCTTCAATCTCATGTACAATGCAGTTATTTTTAGAGTTGGGTTGTGTTACAGGGGTGTAGCAGTGGAAGAGAGAAATCTCCATTTTCTGAGCTAGTTTTCCATTGGAGGGATCATCCTTTCATCCGGAGGCTTGTGAGGTAGACTTCAAGGCATCAAGACATATTTTGGCACTATTCCAAGTAGCAGTCATCAGCTACAATGCAGTTTCCCTCAAGGACTATATTATTTTGGAGAGAAGCTTCAGCAGTGGGTTTATTTCCCTATTTGGAGTGTTTGGGTTTCCTGTGTGGGGATCAGCCTTTCATTTAGGTGATCTGTTGGAGGAGAATCAGACATATTGTATATCAGATAAGTCATCTCCCATCAATGATTTATTTGCAGAGATTATTCAGCCCTAGGGCTAAATCTGATATCTTTATATATTGTGTATTTCCAGAAACCTTTTTTGGGTTGTCCTGGAATTTTGTTTTGGAGCATGAATCTCTAGCCATAGCATTTTTGGAGCAATATATCAACAGCAATATATTTTTACATCTTTCAACTGCTATTATCTCTTAGACAACGTAGTTTTTTTTATTCCTATATTTCATGCATTAACAACATTTTAGATCTAGGTGTATGCTTTCATGGGAGGCTTGTTTTCCCAACTTGAGTGATATTTTCTTTAAGATATTGTACCATTTTGTTGTTATAATCATAATGGAATGGATCTACTATTGTCTCATGCTTTGATCTATTATATTCTTGCATATTTCCAGTTTTATGCACTCTATTCCTTCTTTTCCTGTTTTGGAATATTACAAATGAATATGCTCATGTTGACAGAAGGAGGTCCACCATAAGTGAGGCAATAAGGGATCCTCAACTAAGGCACGAGATATAATAGTAGAGCGACTGATAGACTGACACCAGGGATAATGATGGAATGGGGGGCACTGAGTGGAGGGCTGACGACTTCCCTTGTAAGAGCATAAAGGGCATGGATGACCTGGCAGCAACTGACACAACACCAGAGGGGATAGGGTACAATATGACTGAAGGCAAAAATGTGCGACACGAGAGAGGATCAAAGCAATGAAGGATGGAGGAATATATCAGGATACACAAGGACTCGGGATAGACTCCATGGATGCGATGATGACTCAACTTAGATGCTCTAAACAAGGGAGACTCTATGATGTTGCCACATAGAACAGGCTCGGTGGGGACCATAAAAACATGAGTACAAGATGGTTTCTCATGACGAAAAATTGATGCGAGCATGGAAAAGTATGAAGGAAAATTGGTGTCCTAAGTACAAGTGTTACAAGTGAAGAAATTCGATTTAGAGGAGTAGTGAAGTGACCCTTCTTAGAAAAAATGTGTCCAGGTGAAGTATCAAATCCCAAAAAACTAAAGGATACCCATTTGAGATCTCAGTGAGAGCTTTCCAATGGTGCTAATGGTTTGTTAAATCGAGCTATCATTTGGTCACAGTTTGCGAAAGAAAAACCTGGGGTTTCTCTTTTAATAAGGCATTTTCCCTCCAATTTGATTCATTTGCAAGTGTAGCTATGGTGAATGTAGAGAGGAGAAAAGACCCTAAATCTTGTGGTGATGTAGCGGACAAACTGATCATTGGAAATGAGATCTGTCAGTTTCAGGTAAGAGTCCTAACCCTCCTCTTTCATTTTAGTGTATTAAAATTTCAGTTTAGGCACCCAGAGCCCATGAACAGGCCAGGTCGCACTTTTTGGGGTCTGTTCTACGACTTGGGTAGCAGGTACTAGGAAGAAAACTGCGACCTGACCCAGGAAATGACCTGAAAAGTGCAACCTGTCAGAGAAAGGAGTTTCAGTGCTATGTTTGGCTGAGAGCTGGGATTTTTATGGTTGAGGGGCATAGGTGCCCCCAAGCATGTTATGGTCATACCAAATGTATTTAGAAAAGGGGAATATAAACATATTTTGATGATTTGGTTCGCCATTTGTTTAGGTTATGGTTATCTTCTATGGGAAGAATGGATAGATGCAGTTTGAGAAAGGGAATGAAGTATTACCAATCTCTTTTGGTACTAAATATATGAATAAAATGGACTATATTTCTGGGTTCACATACATGGTATCACTATCTCAAAGAGTAGATTTGGAGATAATGAATTGGTGCTCACCTAGAAAACACATAGGTTGGTCAACAACAATGTCTAGGGGAATGGGTTGCTAATGTAAGAGGAAGGAATGATGAGGGAGATCATCCCTAGAGTAAAATAAAGTGATATGGGACTCTAGATGTTCTTCTAAATAGGGAAGAATTATGGTACTAGAGTTGACATGACCAGATGCACTATGAGGTTTGTAGATGATTTCTTCTCCTAGACTCTCAAATATGGGTGCCCGCTTACCAAAACATTGGGTGTCAATGTAATGACCACAAGGTGTATGTGGTTCGAATGCATGGTTTTGATGTAAGGGGGGATAGATAAATTCAAGGGTTTTGATTATTTCCATAATGTCGTCATCGTAATAGAAGATGGGGTGACTTGTGGAAGAAAAATCGCTTGACGCGGTGAAGCTACTTGATTCATCATCATGAGAAGAAAAGTTCACATGTGCAATGTCACAGAGGGTGACTAAAGAACAAGTATATGAAGGATCCACTGATGTTGAGCCCAAGGTGATCAGTGAAGGGAGGTCAGGTGAAATAGAAGGGGAAGTCCTAGGTGGGTCTTCCACTATGGATCTCATAGATGATGACAGGTAGTGGACAATCGCCGAAGACTCTGTCATCTTAACATCGAGAGGGGGAATTTCAATGGGAGCAGATGTATCCTTTTGTTCTATTAGAGAAAAATACGCAAACAAGGAAGCAGTGGACTCATTGGTCTTGGCCTCGAATTGGCGGACCGCTTCTAAAGAGGCGCGGTAGTCATCGAGGCCGGGACAGAGGTGAGTATAGTGGCCATGGAAATCACACAAAGCACAAGGATTATTTGTGCGCAAAGACTTGAGTTTCGGGACTGAATTGGGTATAGTGACATATACCTCTGGGATATCATACTCCAGAAACGCTTCGTTGACCATGGGTTTGAGACGAGGCAATTCAGGACAGGTATGGGTGGCATGACTGACAACATCAGACAAAGAAAATGGAGGGGTACGCTTTGGAGGCTGAGGAGGATCAGTGGTTGTTTAGGCAGCCTTTTCCTTAGGTGCCTTATTGCAAGCTTTTCCCCCCTCACCCGAAGCTTTCGCAACAGGAGTGGGTTCATGTTGAGGTGAGGCACAGAAGCAAAGGGAGGGGTCATGGGGACCGGTTGGACCAGGTTCAAATTAGGATAAGGTTTGGGCTGACTAGGTGGGATAGTGGCTGGGGGATCAATGTACCAGACTGGGATCCCCAGGGTCATGTTAGGAATAGATAAGGTAGCCATAACATGAACCAAAAATACTCCTTATGGATACCAGCTGCAAATGAGGGGCCCTGAGGAGGGGGTCTTGAAGGTTGATTCAAGGTGCTAGGAGCAAGTTGCAGAGGGCGGGGCTGCTGACTAGTCGAACTAGTCCGTTTGAGGTCGGACATATATTGTTACACCATTTTTTGGTCATCTAACTTATCATCATTAGATGGACCCAAGTACACCATGTAAGACAAGTTTTACCCTAAGTAAAACTGCTTTCACTATGTTAAAACAGGAAACCCCAAAAGGAAATATTAAACAAACCCATATTTGTTTAATTTTCCTCATGGAATAATTAATTAAACCATAATTTAATTATTATTCCCAGTCATGTTTAACCCAAAGTCAAAGAAATTAATTAGATAAACTTTTATTTATCTTATTATTTTCTAGGAATAATCATTTAAGCCTTATTTAGATGATATTCCTTGTTAAATATGACCAAATCACCCACAAATAATTAAATAAATCACTATTTATTTAATTATCTTTCAACCACCTCCTTAAATAATTAAATAAGTCATTATTTATTTGATTATCTTCTAACCACTTCCTTAAAAAGATAAATAAATCATTTATTTATTTATTTTTAACAAATTAAGGGATTTGACCCAAGTCAAATACCTTTTCCCTCCAACAAATATAATAAAATATTCCATAAAAAGTGGATCTAGATCTGGTTAACCCATGCATCAAGATCTAGAATGACCCAATATTTTGTTATAAATAGGAGGGTTTTTCCTACCATTCCTCACCTTTTGTTGCCTACTAGATCACTCTGGATCTATACACTTGGTCACACATCTCCATCATTTGCTCCCATTGAGCTCTACTCTTTGCATTGGGTTTTCTACATCAACTAGAGAGAGAAATCTTAGATCTGAAGTGCTGAGGACTTCCAAGAACCCATCCCACTGAGGGGAATTGGATACTCCTTCTAGTTTTCCTCCCAGGTGCCCTATTAATACAAAAATTCTTTCAAAAATTGTTCTTGTCTTGTCTATTGGTATATGGAGCAAACCCTTATTTTTCCTGCTTAATGTCTTTCCATGCATAGATATGGTGTTTTGCAGCTCTTTTCTTGTCTAACTAACCGCAGATCTGAAGATATTGGCAGCCACTTTTATTGTTAGGGCTATTAGTTATGCGTAGATAAAGTGGTCCTTTTTCGTACACTTCGACAAAGGATTCATACTAACAAATGGCAACTCCACACGGGTTTTAAATTACGACTGCTATTGTTTTTCATATTCCTGCATATCCAGCTACTTCAGACCCTAGGGTTTCTTTTCAGCTATTTATTTTTCCTATTTTTATGTTTTTTTTCTCACATAAAACCCTAAAACATTAAAATTTCTAACTTCCGTGTGTTTCTGGCCCTATTGCGCAGGTAAGCGACACCAGCCGCAACTGAGACGGCAACTTTTCTGAAAATCGCCGCCGAGACAACCGGAACGGGGGGTCGCACTTTTTGGCCCAAAAACTGCGACCTGGACCTCCAGGTCGCACTTTTCTGCCCCTTTTCTGCGACCTGCACTGAAAACATGTCAGAAATTGCGACCTGCCAATTTTTCAGTGATTTTTCTGTAATTTTTCTGGGTTCTGCCGCAGCTTCTGTCAGGGTTTTCCCGCCTCTGTCTCAGCCCGCTTTGATCAAGTTCTGATCTGTTTTTACTCATCTAAGTGGGAACCTAGCCCCCTAGGGCTTTAGTACCCTCCACTTTTTGTGGAAGAGTTTTAGTTGTTTCAGCCGTCTGTTTTTCAGAGCTTCAGCCTCCTTTTTTCCAGATCTGTTACCTCCCTTTCAGATCCTTTGAAATCAGCCTTTCTTCCTTTCAAATCACCTCCTGTCGTTTTGTTTGGACCTCCTTTGAAGGCCTCCACCTTGCCCCCTTCGGTTTTTGCTGATTTCCTTCCTTTTCCAGCCACCTTGCCTCTGTCTCTTGGCTGTGATCTGCACCTCTTTTCAGCAGCTTTATCCTTTAGATCCCTGTCCCTTTTGACCTTAGATCTATTGGCCCCTTTTCCGTGTGTTTTACATAGATTTTTCCCTTTCTTTTCAGATTATTTTTGAGAGACCCACCTTCTTGGGTTAGATAGATGCACAAGTAGCTGTTATTTTTCTGTTATTTCAGCATTATTTACTGTTCTTTGTAGGTTTATTTTCAGCTACGCAGCACACTTTTTTCTTGCTCTCAAAACGGAAAGGGTTTAAAAATTAAAATTAACGCACGCCACACACTGACCCTAAGCGAAGAAGCGCCTGGTTAACACCGCCTGGCAAAGACTCTAAAATCAATTGTCACTACACCTTTTCTGCCCTTGACCTTAATTGATTCTGTCCCTTTCTGCCCCTGTCGGTTTCCTTCTTCCTGTCATCATTGCGCCCCCAAGGCGCCTTTCCCGGAGACTTCTTGGCCTTCATCCTCAGTTTCTGGTCGATCGACCTGCTCCGCCCCGCCATCGTCGAGCCAGTCCACCTTCGAGTCCGCACTCTGACTCCTCTCCTGATTCATCGGGTCCTCCTTCTCCTCCTGATTCTCCCCCTGTCACCTTCACTATGTTTGGTCCAGGGCCTAACGCTAGCAGTTCTCCCGGCCCTAATGCCGGCCCTACTACTAGCGGAACCACCACAGGAACTACCCCGGCCACCCCTGTGTTGTCGTACATTGTAGGCCTCAGCCTCCCCGATTTCCATCAGTTGATCAATGACCCCATCCACCACAATGCTAATTGGCCTGCTATGCCAACCAAGCTACCCTCTGACATCCCTAAGTTTGAGGGCCTTAATGGCGAAGATCCAACCAATCATGTCCGATCTTTCCACATGTGGTGTTCCTCCAATTCCATTACCGATGACTCCATCTGTCTTCGTTTGTTCCAACGCACGCTTACTGGCGAAGCTTCTAAATGGTATGTCGAACAAGCCACCTCTACCCATACCACCTTTGAGACTCTTGCCCAAGCCTTTTTGTCGTACTTCCAGCTCCCTCTCCGATACGATACTGGCACGGAGCTCTTGACTTCCTTCAAGCAATCCTCTTCAACACGCCTTTCTGCCCATGTTCAGGAATGGCGAAGAAGACAGAGCTTGTGTCGAGCCCCTCCCTTCGAAGATTGGGTTTACATGGACTGGTTCCTTCGCACCCTTCCCGCTCCCATCGGCAAAGATGTCGCCTCTCACTTTCCTCAAACTAAAGAAACCGCCCTCCAAATAGCTTTGAAATATGACCTGATCTACGCTCAATCTGGTTATGTTTATACCGTTCTTCCTGACCTCCCCAGGCCCAGTGGTGCTAACGCCCCGGGGGCATCTCATTCCACCGACGGTATCGTTGGAGCCCTTTCCCATCCATACGCTCAACCTCCTATGGGCTATGTTCTCCCTCAGGGAGGGGCCAGCTCCTCCAGCACTCTTCCCCCTCCCGGTAGCATGTATCCAGGATACGGCATGCCTCCTCCTTTTGCCCAACCTCCTACTTACCTCAATGTTTCCCAGCCTACCCATTACCCTTACCCGCAGCCTGGTGCGACAGCTCCTCCAGCATATGCGCTTCCTCCTCCCTTGCCTCCTCAACCCTAGCACCAGCACCTACAGCCCCCTCCAAGGCAAGTATTTGCACAGCAGGGCACGACTAATCCCCCTCTTCTCAAAGAAGGCGGAGAGGCAATCCAAACCAATCTGTCCCGGGTACCCGTGGACCCAATCCTGGTGTGGACCCTAACACTGCCAACCAGCAACAGGGCACTCAGCCCAAGCTGGACAGGCCGCTTCGCACAAGTAAGCCTTGTTCGTGTTGTGGTGTTTATGGTCATTACACCCACGATTGTCCCCTATTACCCCAGATGCGGCAGATGTGGGAGTCTCAAGCCACATTGCGCGGACAACACGCCTCCCCTCATGCTCCTCCTAATGTGGCCACTACCTAGCCAGCTGTGTTTACTGATCCTTTCCCTCAACAAGGATTCGTGGCTACCCAACCGCCCGACAGCCAGGTAGCCACCCCCCCTTCCCTTTCTGGTTCCTCTGATTACCAGATCCTTATGATGCACTCCGATCCTAACCCGTCTGTCGATCTTCACCTTCAAACTCGGTCTCGCCAGTACCCCAAGCCTCCTGCTCAGTCTGCTCCCGAGCCTCCTTCTTCAGGTTCTCCAGAGCCTCTTTCGTCACCCAGTGGCCCCTTACATATCCCTCAACCAAAAGTTGAGGTTCATACCAAGATACCTAAGGGCCCACTACGTCGAAACACTGCTCCCAGTCGAGCTGCCCATTCGTATAGCATAGTAGATGATTTGGCGCAATCTCTTGTCGCCATTTCCACACTGGAACTCCTCCAGTCGTGCCCTTCCCAAAAGAAGGCTCTACTATCTGCCGTGGGCACTGTAGACCCTGCTGACGACCAAATGATTGTTTTCGACACCACTCAATCGGACCATCCTCCTCTCCCTCCTTCCGTCGCCTTCCAAATCCCAGTCAAAATTCGGAACGCCAATGTGTCCCGGTGTATCATTGATGAGGGGGCATCCACCTGCGTGATGTCTGCTTCGGTTTGGAAGCAACTCGGATCCCCTGAACTAGCCCCTTCCACGATCACCCTTTGAGCGTGGGATGGTCATGCCTCCCAGTCTATTGGCCTGTTTCGTAATTGTCCTATCACCCTCGCCGGTAAGAATGTTTGCATTGATGTTAAAGTCATCGACGCCCCGCTAGATTACAACATTCTATTGGGGCGAAGCTACACCTATGCTATGTCTGCTGTCCCATCCGCGGTCTTTCGCAAGATGTCTTTCCCCCATAATGGAAAGATAGTCACCATTGACCAGTTGACATATCATGAGCCAAAATCTCAAACCTCCCCTGAGACAACCATCTCTTCTGTAGCCAACAAGCAAACTGTCGATTCCTTGACCAGTGTCTCCCCCGGTGTTTACAAAGATTCCTCCCTGCTTGGAACTTTCCCTAACCTTCCCCCCCCTCCTGTCACCGATCCCAGCTCATCGAATGTTTTCATGATGCAATCGTCTCAGGCTGCCCGTAAGCGGCCTGCCTCGGCTAGTCAGCAACCTCCTCCTCGCCCTCCGCAACCCGCTCCTAGCCATTCATCTCAGCCAGCCGGACCTCCTCCTTCTATCCCTACCCCTACAGCTGGTATCCCTGACCCCTTTACCCTCCTGGATCGGTTCCTCCTGGCCTTAACCATCTCTAAGCCGTCCCTCCTAGTCATTACCCTGCTGGGCAGATCCCTTTCCTAGCTCCCTCTCCCGGAGTATATTCTTTCCCCGTCATGGCCACCCTCTCTCTCCCTAACTTGACCTTGGGCATACCGGTCTGGTACCTTGATCCCCCAGCCGCCACCCCTCCTGGTCATCCCAAGCCCTATATGGCTTTGACACCGGTTCAACCGGTCCCCCTAGCTTCCTTCGTTGCCTCTGTGCCCCCAGCACCTCCACAGGACCCTTCTCCTATCGTGACGGCACCCGGGAAGAAAGGCAAAGCCCGCAAGGGGGCACCCAAAGACAAGACTACCACGACTGACCCGACCCCTCCGCCGCCCGTGAAGCCTTGCGCTTTATGTGATGTCACCGGTCATGCCACCCATGCTTGTCCCGAGTTGCCCCGTATTCAGCCCATGGTTAAAGTCGCGTTCCCCGAGTCTACGGTCCCTGAAGCCCCCATTCCTTCTCCGTCCGTAACCAAGAACCCCAAGACTCTCCGCACCAACAAGCCCTGTGCTTTGTGCGGCGTTCATGGCCATTACTCCCACCATTTTCCTCACCTGACGCACTACCGCGCCTCTTTAGAGGTAATCCGAGAGTATGAGGTTGAACAAAATCAATCCGCCTCTCCTATCCTCACGCAGTACGCTTCAGGTCAGCCTGAGGATCCCCCCGCTCCCATCGACATTCCCCCCCCTGATGTTCAGATGACGGAGTCTACTGTAACCATTCTTTACCTATCCTCCTCTGCGAGACACTCGGAGCCTAGCCCGTCTGCATCCTCCCCTGTTGTGTCCCTTGATCACCCTTTTCCTCCCCATACACGAGATCACTCCACCCGTGTCTCTGTTGACCTCCGCAGCCCGAGTCCTCACCATGCTTCCGATAGCCCTCATATACCACCCTGTATGAGTCATGGTCATCCTGCCCCTTGCACTCCCTCCTGCGGTTGCCACCCGATGACTTCTGTACACTCACGCTGCCGTCATTTCCTTTCCTCCCCTCATTTATTGTCTTGTCACACCATTCTGCAGGACCCCCCGTCCACACCCTTTATCGGTTACGCCGATGGTGCAAGTCGCTACTCCAGGAATCTAGCCTCGGCAGGTTGGGCCATCTTCACCCCCTTGCATGCCCTTGTTCTTTCTAACGGGTATGCATTGGTTCTGCCACCAACAATCAGGCCGAATATGATGCAGTGCGTGGTCTATTAGCTGATGCCCTCTTTCATCGCATCCTCCATCTGCACGTTCGTTTGGATTCCCTGCTTCTTGTAATGCAACTAAATGGTGTTTATCGTGTGCATAACCCTGTGCTGTTTAGACGCTATTTACGAGTGAAAATCTTGATACGTGCATTTGAAAGCATAACTTTCAACTATGTACCTCGAGAACAGAATCACTATGTAGATAGTATTGCAAACCATGTTCTAGATTGGCATTTATCACACACATTTCATACAAGACAATAACATTAATAACCATCAAAAAACAATGCATATCCATAATATGTGTCGCAAAACATGTGTTTAGAGTCCATCTACTCTGATACATACGACATGCCCATAGCATGTTACAAACAAAACCCAAAACTGGGGGCACCACCTGCCCCTACATACATCATAGGGGGCACCATATGCCCCACCCCTAATCACTATCTGGAGGCTCCCGGGCCAATGGCTCTGCCCCTACAGCATGTAGATCACGCATAGCTTGACCGGCCATCGCCATGTGCCGCATGACACCTCGCCACTTCGAGGGTAGACCAACACATGGCTCTATGAACTGGTCGTCTAAGTCCTGCCACCCGCGCTCTGATACTCCGGTCAACAACCTTTCGCATCTACGGCGGATATCCTCTAGCAGGACGGCTGCATCCTCATTCTGCGCTGCTCTCGACCCACTTGGACCTGTAGCTCCAGAAGCTGCCGGTCGTCCCATATATCCGGCCGGTTTTACCGGTGCTATATCTGCATACCAAAAGTACATGAATCAGTACCATCAATTACTATTCAAAAACTTTAACATGCCCACACAAGAATAGCAATATGTCACTTACCATCGGGCCCCCAGACTCGACCAGGCGGAAGTGGCAGATCCGGATCTCCACAGTAGCTCATCCCACTATAGGGATAGTCGTCTATGTACAATGGCATCTGATCCCAATGGGCAAAAAACTCCGGTCGAAACACTCGCCCGACCGCCCCTCCTCCTCCTCTACACAGTAGCCATCCCCAGCGGTGCATCCTGGGCTCTCTCGGGCCCCCATCTGGAAGCTGTATACGAGGCCTCAAGGTCGGGATCTTCTCAAAGAAGAAGGCGCACAACAAAGTCCCATATGAGCAGTCATGGTTCACCTACCGCCTGCATAGTGACAACTGCCGCTTTAGCGACACCAACATCATTTGGGCCCGCCCATAGTAGGTCCCACCCAACACACTTTCCACTATCATCATCTGCCCCCCAGTGATGTGATGGAACGCCTGGATGCCTAGGATTCGCAGCACAGCTGCGGCCACTGCACGGGTTTCTAGCCTCTCTAGATCCCCGATCGGTATTCGAGTCCCCTTGACTTGGAGACCCGGTCGACAATGGCGTTCCACGAACTCCATGATATGTCGCCCCCGCGGCAACACTGGCTGTGTGTTTCCCACCATCCCTAGTGGCGAGAGACCAGTCAGGAAGTACACGTCCTGGACCGTCAGTTCGATCCTGTGCCCCTGCACCACAAAGATCTCCTGATCTGGATCCCAATAACTGATAATCCGGGCCAGTAACGGTTCCCCTGCTCTCATCAACGGGTTCTCCAAAAACTTGAGAACCCCAAATCTGGCCAATACACGGCGGACGCCCTGATCCGCCTGGATCTCTGTCCGTAGTGTCCCCAGATCTCTCTCTCTCTAGTTGACCCGTAACTCTGCCATACCTGCACAAACACATCATTTTTGTCAGCGTACAGATCGGGAAAACCATAACCAAACACCAAAACCCAACTTCTAGCCATAAAACAGCACCAAAACCCCCTCATCTCCCAGGTCGCAGTTTTCTGCTCTTTTCTGGACCAGGTCGCACTTTTTGCCCTGATACCTGCGTCCTAGGTCGCACTTTTTGCCCCAAAAAGTGCGACCCGGCTGTAGAGATGAAGGAGGGGTTGTTTCTGGGATTCTGGGCCCTAAACTGAAAATGTAATCCATCAAAATGAAAGAGAAAAGTTAGACCTCTTACCCGCAACTGACGGATCGCGATTCCAACGGTCGGTTTGTCCGCTACGTTCGCCGCAAGATTTAGGGCCTTCTCTCCTCTCTACATTCACCACAGCAACAATAGCAAATGAGTGATTTTGGAGGGAAAACTGCCTTATTAAAAGAGAACCCCTGTTTCTTCTTTTGACTGCTGTGACCACACCGTAGCCCCGTTTGACGAACCGTCTGCACCGTTGGAAAGCTCTCACCGAGCCCTCAAATGGGTATCTATTAGTTTTTTGAGATATAACACTCCACCAGGACACATTTTGTCCAAGAAGGGTCACTTCACCCCTCCTTAAAATCGAATTTCCTCACTTACGACACTTGTACTTGGGGCACCATCTTGCCTCCTTACTTGTCTTCGTTCGTGTTGATTTTCATCATGAGTTCCATCATGTACTCATGTTTCCACGGTCCCCCATTGGGGCCTTTACTGTGTGGCAGCACCATCGAGTCGCCCTTGTTTAGAGCATCCAAGTTGAGTCATCATTTCCTCCATGGAGTCTATACCGCGTCCCTTTGTACCCCACTATAGACCTCCATCTTTCATTTCTTGGTCTCTCTCTTGTGTCGTTGAGAGACCCCGCTCCACCGTCCCCCATCCCCGACGATGTTGTTTCGCCGGCCAGCGATGTCATTTCAGTGCCCTTTATGCTCTAGCAAGGGAAGTCGCTTCAATAGCTACTCGGGCCCTTTCCACTATCATCATTAGTGTCAGTCTGTCCGTCGCTCTACTCTTTTCTCTCGTGCCTTAGTTGAGGGTCTCTCATTTCCTCAACTATGGCAGACCTCCTTTTGTCGACATCAGCTCATTAATTCCAGAAGCCAGGTCTAGAGGGCGGTGTACCTTGGTTCCAGCTTCCACTCTTGTTCGGTGCCTTGGATCAGGCAAAGGGATACCTCCTTTCCCTTTGGCTTGATTGTTTCTCCAGCTCCTTTCAGCATGATCGAGATTCGTATACTTGATGGTCCAGCAATCCAGCAGCAGCTCTTGATGATTCCCGGGTGTGTGTGAGATGTTTCAACCCTCATGAGGGGGTGGCCCTGCAGGTAGCCCCCCACATGCCCTGATGACCTTTGTTTCGATGCGGTGCCTTCTAGATATTCGATGATGTTGGCCGCAACCACTGCGCCTTCGACTTGCATGTACGTTCATATTTTGTATTCTTCCCACTTACAAATGGTCGTATTGGTATCTCATGTACTCAGATATTATTGTATAAGTTCTGGCTGTTATCCCAGGCGCAGCATGTATATGGGATCCCTCATTGTATTTCTATCTGGCTCATGTTTATGCCGGCTGTACTTTATGGTTCGGTCCCTTGTTTACTAGACACACTATTATTTTGTACTTTGTCTCGGCGGGCATAGGTATGCCTCCCCCGCCGCCTTCAGCATAGGTACCCTCTCATAAAAAGAGACTTGTTGCACCTGCGAGTCTCGTCTCCTCAGGGTCTAGTCCTTCAGCACACTATCTACCTCACATTTCTCTCTCTGACATCCCTTTTGTTGTCTAGTGATCGTGTTCTTACAACGTACTTCGGTCATACGATTTGCTCCTGACACTCGCACGCTGGGGGGCAATCTATTACACCATTTTTTTGGTCATCTAACATATTATCATTAGATGGACCCAAGTACACCATGTAAGACCAGTTTTACCCTAAGTAAAACTTCTTTCACTATGTTAAAACAGGAAACCCCAAAAGGAAATATTAAACAAACCTATATTTGTTTGATTTTTCTCATGGAATAATTAATTAAACCATAATTTAATTATTATTCCCAGTCATGTTTAACCCAAAAACAAAGAAATTAATTAGATAAACCCCTATTTATCTTATTATTTTCTAGGAATAATTATTTAAATCTTATTTAGATAATATTCCTTGTTAAATATGACCAAATCACCCACAAATAATCAAATAAATCATTATTTATTTGATTATCCTTCAACCACTTCCTTAAAAAGATAAATAAATCATTTATTTATTTATTATTAACAAATAAAGGGATTTGACCCAAGTCAAATACTTTTTTCCTCCAACAAATATAATAAAATATTCCATAAAAGGTGGATCTAGATTTGGTTAACATTATTTTAATCATGCACCAAGATCTAGAATGAACCAATATTTTGTTATAAATAGGAGGGTTTTTCCTACCATTCTTCACCTTTTGTTGCCTATTAGATCACTCTGGATCTATACACTTGGTCACCATTTTTCCGCCATTTGCTGTGTGAGCTCCCTTTGAGTTCCATTCTTTGTGTGGGTTTTCTACACCAACAAGAGAGAGAAATCTTAGATCTGAAGTGCTGAGGACTTCCAAGAACCCATCCCACTGAGGAGAATTGGATACGCCTTCTTGTTTTCCTCCCAGGTGCCCAATTAATACAAAAATTCTTTTAAAAATTGTTCTTGTCTTGTTTATTGGTATATGGAGCAAACCCTTGTTTTTACTGCTTAATGTCTTTCCATGCATAGATCTGGTTTTCTGCAGCTCTTTTCTTGTTCAACTAACCGCAGATCTGAAGATATTGGTAGCCACTTTTGTTGTTAGGGTTGCTAGTTGATGCGTAGCTAAGTGGTCCTTTTTCACACACTTCGACAAAGTGGATTCATAATATGGGGCACCAACATTTCTGAATGAGGGAAAAGCACCAAGATTCCCATTTGAGGGGATTCCTTGGTTAGTGAACTCTGGAAACGTCGCCTTTGGAATCAACCCTAAAGAATCACTAAGGAATATAACTTTAACCAAGAATATTTCGTGGGCAGTTAATTTTAAGACACTGAAACAAAACTATGCCTTTTCATATTTTAAGAGTCAAGAAAAGGAAAAAATGTGACTCTAGTCACTTTCAAGTTAGACGAGCTCGAAAGGACAAGTGCTCAATGATCTTTTCAAATTTTAAAGAGTCACGGAAAGATCAAAATGGCTACTCAGGGTATTCTAGGCATAAAGGGTTACCAGGTAATTGTGAACTACAATATACACCTTGGTGATTAAATGAAAGAGAAATGATCAAGGACTTGACGTATGGCATCCAATCTCCTCGAATGATGTTTTCAGTGTATCACGACTACAACGCAATAGACTTGGCTTGCTATGGATAAAGGATTGCAACCTATAGGGGTCTCCCTTTATATATGCGAAGGTACGGGGAGAAAAATTCTGTACTAGCACTGTCTAATGCCATATGGCGAATGAAAACTACTAGGTTTAATGACACCAGAACACGTCACTAGCCTAGACCTCTAAATGTGAGCTTTAATTTTCAATGTTTCCTTAGATTGATTGAAAAAAATTTAATGGTTTATCTTGAATTATGTCTCAATTCCAAGGCCCTACCGTTGTCATCTGAAAACTTCTATATGTAGCTAAAATGAGAAAAGAAACCATTAATTTCGATGAATGTTATCTATTTAAGGTAAGAGTCTCAAACAATGATGCAATAAATAGTAATACTGCAAACAAAAATTTTTCCTAACTATATAACTTTCACTATCCAAAAGTAATCTAAAACACTCAAAGATGTGAATTATGTGAATTATGCAATGTAATCTATGAAAAAATATCTTTTTGAAAACTATACAATTGTAATCTATGTACAATTTTCTTTTATTTTGAATGAACAAGAATGCACTCAATGCATTTTTTGATGAAATGAGAATCTACTTAATGCAAGATTTTAATGAAAGAGAATGAACTCAATGCAATTTTTAGTTTTCAATCATTAAACAATGTAATATAAGTTCAATGATAAATTTCAAACATGAATTTTCAATGCAACTTGATCTAATGCATTTTAACGAAAAGCAAACTTTGAGATGAAAACTAAATGGACACAAATTTCCTTAATGGAAGGATGAATGCAAATGGGATGCCAACAAACATTATGTAATATACCAAAATGGAATAATGCATTGATACACAAACATAATATTTGTAACATAGAAAATGTACATGTAAGTTTATGATCAACACAGATATAGACAGAATAGTTGAGCCATTTTATTATGTGGAGAAGATTCAGTTACAAAAATGTACAAAATATGAGGTAATCTAGCCAAAAAGATGGCCTAGAATGACCCTAAAAACATGCCAAAGTAGGCACAGTGTAACCAGAGAGTTGTTGCAAGAAAATACTGCGTTGCCCCTTCAGCAAATAATGAATATATGACTGCAGGCTGAATATGGAAATGCATATTTACAAAAATCTAGAGCTTTGATGATGCCAATGTTCTAGATCTGGGTTCTATGATGGATACCCAAGATAACCCATAAAGGATTTTCTAGATCTACAACTTTGGAAAATCACCCTCCTAGGGTTTGATCCTTTAACTCCTAGGTTATGCAGATCTGAAGCTAGATCTGATCCAAAGATGGATGCAGTATGTTATACAACCAAATCTAAGCTTAAAGGGTTGATCACTTCACTAGATCCTCAAGCTAGGAGCTGAAGATCTAGCTCCTCAATCCTCCAAAGAAGGTTGCAACTGCTGCTACACAACTGCTCATAAAAATTGTGTTGTAAAGGAAGGAGGCTCTCTAGCCTACTGCTAAGATATGCAATTTAGCTCAGAAATGATGGAAATAATGAATACAATGTGAAGGAATGGTCCTCCACTAGATTACTAGCTGAAATGATAGCAACTTCCCTTGTCCCTTGGATCTACAAGACTAGACTGTGCAATTCCTAATGGAAATGTTGTTGTTGGGAGATCAATAATAGATGGCTTGATGCCTAATATAGATTTGAAGCACTAGAAGGTTGATCTTGAAGCTCAAGGTGATAGGATGAATCCTCCACCAGTTCCTCAACTGAAATATTGAAGGACAATCTCCTCCTCTCAAACTGATCTTCAGAAATGTGCAATTTCTGAATATGGATGTTCTGCAAAAAGTAGGAATAATATGGCACCAATGCCTGAGGATGAATGAAGTACAATACTCTTTCAAGGTCTACTCAATGAAAGAGGTCGGATTCCCAACCAGGAACACCATGTGCTAAACAGCAATGCAACTTAGCTAAATAGCATAAGATTGCATGGAATGTCAAATGACAACTCTAGATCTAAATAGATCATACATCAATAATAATATTCCACCACCCTTCTATGTTGCCTTCATCTTCATTATATAGTTTTTGAACCTTCTCATGCCTTGGCCCACCTCACAACTGCATTGTACATGTGGACATAGGTCTCCATGTTGACTCGTTGTCTCTTCATGATCTCCATCATGTGTGAATGGACTTATCACACTCTCCATCGTGTGTGCATTAATGCACCACTTTCTCCATCATCAGATCATAAATGCTCTATGATATTACATTTGATTCCTTCCAAGATCTTAGTTGACTGCTTCAACCTCCATGATCTTTCTCATTAATGAGACATGATCTCCACTCCTTTCACATTAAGTAGTTGCTCCACTACTCCATTATGTAGATCTAGATCTGAAATATCTACATACACACATAAAAAGTGGATTTTATTCATCTTTGATGATTATGGGTCCCTCCACATTTTTTATTACTTAATTAATTAAGTTTATTAAGAACTCTAATATTTTAAATATCATGTGAAAATTTGGGAATATTACAGTTCTCCCTGGAAAAATGTTGCTTGACCTCAAGCAACTGCAAAATTGGATGCTACAGCAAACATCCTCCCTCCAAATGGAATCCTCATGTGGAAGGCCTTCCCATCTGTCACAATGTGTCATGCATGTCTAGCTCCAAAGTTGCCTCTCTAGAATTTCTAGAATGGCCTCCAACTAAAAATTTAGATACCCATCCTCATCAATGAATCTCCAAGTGGCAACCATATGATGACCAAAGATCTCCTCTACACATGAGGTACATAAGATGAAGTGGTTCATTCCCAAAGTGGAAATTCCCAACTCATGAATTATATCTCCAACCCATAATACATAGAGTAGATTGCATATATCAATGTTCACATCATTAGCCCTGTTGGCCATGTAGGAATCAAACATCACATCAACATAGTGAAAAACAAGAGGTAGAGACATATGGATGAACATGAACAATGTAAAACCATATTCTCCCAATAACAACCAATGCGGCAAATCCTTCTGCTACCATGATAGATCATCGTGAAAAAAAGTAAGAGAGCCATACTCTCTCAAAAGAAGCCACCGCAGCAATGTCTCTTGCTGCCTTACCACATCATCATTGTACCAAATGTAGTGGTCATATTTTCTCAAGAGAAGCCACCTTAACAAGGCATATTGATGCCCCATCACATCATCATTATACCAAGTACAATGAACATAATCCCCCAACAGAAGCCAACGTTGTAAGGCCTCCTGTTTCCATCCTCCATTAATGCCATGCAATGTATTGGAAGAAATCAACCCATACTCTCCCAAAAGTAACCAA
This sequence comes from Pinus albicaulis, assembly GCA_034641835.2. Lineage (NCBI taxonomy): Eukaryota > Viridiplantae > Streptophyta > Pinopsida > Pinales > Pinaceae > Pinus > Pinus albicaulis. The sequence goes on along the minus strand of CM076581.1, from coordinate 957,846,606 downwards.
AGCAAAAAGGATTCTTGCTGCCTCCTTACATTATCATAATGCAAGTCATGGAGCAACAACATAGTAATGGACATGTGCAATGTATCATCAATATAATACAAACAAGATCCCTTATGCCACATCATGTGAGAGTTATAATTTCTCCCAAACCCAAGTACATACATAAACATGAGATACATCCAGAAAAGAATACATGTAAAGACATGAGACATATCCCAAACAAGAGTAAACACATGGACATAAGATATATCATGTGATGTCCAAACTCTCTCATCAACAAAAAAAGTAACCATGCCTTATTCTTCTGTATTCTTCCAGTGATGTGTAAGGCATGAATCAGAAAATTATGACACCTTGAGTGGTAACCATACTCACTCAAGAGAAACCAGCGCAGCCATGCTTCTTGATTCCCTGTACCATAGATCTACAAGTGGTTTGGAAACCCCTTGCTCCATGCTATCAACCATTCATCCCAATGTGGATGATGGATCTCATCGTACAAATACTTGGTATCCTCCCATTGTAGGACACCAACCTCCTCAAACTGTTGAAGATATTCGCACTCCATGATATGTTGAAGTGCACCTCCAATGAGATCTCTCCATGAGATCTTCTTCTCATCAATGGCCGTCCAAAACTAATAAGGTTTTGGATCTGCTGCAAGTAGAATTTTCTCTTTAAGTTGTGAGATTCTCATTGAGAAAGTGTCATCTAGAAAGGAGAAACTATTCCTCATCTCAAGATGTCTACCATCTATCATCTTTTCCTCCATTTCTTCATGAATGAAGCTACCATATGATTGCTCCCATAATGAATGGGTCCTTTCCTTCTCACTGCTACTCATTAACAGTGTTGTAGATCTGCAAGGTGATACATGTGTTGTCTCAAAGCAAGGCACAATGTTGAACTCATAGCCATCCATTATACATAGGATCATACTCATCCCATCTTCAGAAAATCTACACTTCAACTCAAAGGGTTGAATGTAGTTCATCAATGACAAACTAGGATGGTTCTTCATCTCTTCCTTGATTAGATCAAGGATCCTATGTGTAGTGATATGTTGTTGCTCCAAATCAACATGATGTTCTAACCCTTGGTCATGCATTGGCCCTGATGGCATGTCCCCATAAGTTTCAATAAGGCGTACTGAAACAATATGAGATGAAAATGGATGCATGCCTTGGATCAACTTAGATTTAGAGACATCTTACAAGGTTACAAGAGTTTCCTCTTTGGGTGCAAAGGTCTCTCCAAATGCTGGTAAGAGTGATGGTTTCACTTCTACAAGTGTACCAGTGTAGGTATCTGTCTCCTCCTCCTCATGCATCTCATCAATCATGCATGGGGCTCCAAATGTCAAGAACTCAATACCATCTTGCAAATATGCAAGCGATCCTCCTCTTGAAGTAAGCACATTTGAAACTGGTGGTGGTATAGGCTCCTCCTCTTGAGTGATAATGAGAACATCTTCTCTTGAATATTCATGCACTATCTTCTTGATGATGGGAGATGTCATTATGTGAGATGTCTCTGGTTTATTCCTACCATATCTTTCCATCAGTCTTTGAATAAAATCTGCATAAGCACACACTTCCACGTGTGATAAGTGACTGAACCACCATTTTCTTGCTTCACCTTCAAGGTGCAGTGCTGCAAACTCCACAGCCTCTCTTTCTGACATAGGATATTTTAGAAAGAAGGTAAATAATTCCTCCCTCCAAGCCCTCAATGTGCTTGTGGAATATCCATCAAATGTAGGAAAACATTAGGGAAATTTTGAGGTCTAAAATGGGCATCCTAAAGAAAATGTACAATCAAAATTCACTTTATGAGAACCAATCACATTTTAAGGGATGACATCATCCCTAATGGTTGAAGTGGTATTGCTTGAGTTAAAGGTAATTACTTGTCACATTCTCAATGGTGGATAAAAACCCATGGTTAACCATGGTAGTGCTCTAAGTACTTTTAAAGTCAAAGTAAAGTACTCATAATAAATGTCATTTCACACTTTTTGAATAAAAATATATTATTGTCATTTCGTATTTCTTGAAAGAAACAATGCATATCCCTATAAATTTATTATATTATATTATATTTATATAGTATATTAATTACATGTTATTATACAATTTAAATAAAATAAATTTTAATTAATAGCATATAATATAATTAAGAATTTATAAATTTATATTTATATTTTATTTTAAGTTATTTAAGTACAAAGGACAAATGCATTATTTGTTCAATGATAATGAATTTTTCTTGAAAATCTCATTCTTATTTATAGTCACATCAATACAATTTATTTATTTATTTTATTGTGTTACAACATTTGAATTAAATTTAACTTTGGTTACATGGATTGTAGTGCAAAAAGTGAATTGAAAATTCATAAATATTATTTTATTGGTTTAGATATTATTTTATTATTTCCTTAGGAGGCCCATTTTAGACCTCAAAATTCCCCTAATGAAGAATCTATGCCTCTTTCTTCTATTGTTTCTTTTGGATCTCCTCTCTTCTTTGAGTTGAAAAAATTGTTGGAGAGAAAGATTCTCCTTCAATGCTCTAGGTTGTGACTTGTATTCAGACAAATATTCACTTACGGTCTCATGCCCCAAGCCTTCATCATATTTAGACTAGTCCTATTTCTCAAAGAAAGTGGATCTAGTGGAATAATGTGAAGTTCTTTGCTTCTCTGGTCTTGTTTACTGATGAAAAAAAGTAGTGGGACCTTCTTCATCTTGAAACATTCTTGAGGTTTCTCTTTTCCTTTCTCTTCTTGTTTCATTGATCTCTCCATAGTAGATCTCTACAATCTTCTTTTCATATGTTGTCAAAATTTCCACAAGCTGAGCCAAAGATCATGCTCTAATACCACTATAATATCCCAAAATGGAATAATGCATTGATACACAAACATAATATTTGTAACACAAAAAATGTACATGTAAGTTTATGATCAACACAGATATAGACATAAAAACTGAGCCATTTTATTATGTGGAGAAGGTTCAGTTACAACAGTGTACAAAATATGAGGTAATCTAGCAAAAAAGATGGCCTATAATGACCTTGAAAACATGCCAAAGTAGGCACTGCGTAACTAGAGAGCTGCTGGAAGAAAATATTGTGCTTTCCCTATAGCAGATAATGAATATATGAATGTTGGTTGAATAGGGAAATGCAGATCTACAGAAATCTGGAGCTCTAATGATGCCAAGATTCTAGATTTGGGCTCTATGATGGATACCCAAGATAACCTAGAAAGGATTTTCCAGATTTACAATTTTTGAAAATCATCCTCCTAGAGTTTGATCCTTTGACTGTTGGGTTATGCAGATTTGAAGCTATATCTAATCCAAATATGGCTACAGTAAGTTATATAACCAGATATAAGCTTGAAGGGTTGATCCCTTCACTATATCCTCAAGTTAGGAGCTCAAGATCTAGCTCCTCAATCCTCCAAAGAAGGTTGCAGTTGCTGCTACACAACTTCTCATAAAAATTGTGTTGTAAAGGAAGGAGGATCTCTATCCTACTACTAAGATATGCAATGTAGCTCAGAAATGATGGAAATAATGAATGCAATGTGAAGGAATGGTCCTCCATTGGATTACTAGCTTAAATGCTATCAACTTCCCTTCTCCCTTGGATCTACAAGACTGAATTGTGCAATTCCTGATGGAAATGTTGCTGCTAGGAGATGAATAATAGATGGCATAATGCCTGATATAGATCTGAAGCACTATAAGGCTGATCTTGAAGCTCAAGTTGATAGGATGAATCCTTCACCAGTTCCTCAACTGAAATATTGAAGGACAACCTCCTCCTCTCAAACTGATCTTCAGAAATGTGTAATTTCTGAATATGGATGTTCTACAGAAAGTTGGAATAATATGGCACCAATGCCTAAGGATGAATTAAGTACAATACTCTTTCAAGAGCTACTCAATGAAAGAGGTGGTATTCCCGACCAAGAATACCCTCTGCTAAACAGCACTGCAACTTAGCTAAACATCATAATATTGCATGGAATGTTAAATGACAACTCTAGATCTAAAAAAATCATACTTCAATAATAATCTTCCACCCCCCTTCTATGTTGCCTTCATATTCATTTTATAGTTTTTGAACGTTCTCTTGCCTTGGCCCACCTCATAACTGTGTTGTACATGTGGACATAGGTCTCCATGTTGACTACGATGTCTCTTCATGATCTCCATCATGTGTGCATTAATGCATTACTTTCTCCATCATCAGATCATAAATTCTCTATGATCTTACATTTGATTCCTTCCAAGATCTTAGTTGACTGCTTCAACCTCCATGATCTTTCTCATTAATGAGACATGATCTCCACTCCTTTCACATTAAGTAGTTGCTCCACTACTCCATTATGTAGATCTAGATCTGAAATATCCACATACACACATCAAAAGTGGATTTTATTCATCTTTGAGGATTATGTGTCTCTCCACCCTTTTATTTACTTAATTAATTAATTTTATTAAGAACTCTAATATTCCAAATATAATGTGAAAATTTGGGAATATTATGTTGGAAATATTGTCATTGATGGCAAAGGATGTGGCAAAGGAATTGGCATCTAAAAGGCGAGAAAAGAACAAAGGAAGAATGTAGTATGCAAAGGCATGGGCAACGAAGAAGAACAAAAAAGGTGCAGAGAACAACGATCAACAGGATCAGTAGCAAAGAACAGAGGAAGAATTCATTTACAGAGACAAGCAGTGAATTGAAGGAGAGTTGTCCAAAGACAGGGTTGATTTGAATTGATAGATATTAGAATCCCTGTGGAAGTTAATTCATGTATAAATATAATGTATGTTTTCTGATGGAGGAGAAAGAAAATCTGTGTATGGTTGAGTTTCAGTGATACTCTGTTAGGTGGAAAATACCCAGAGCAATTGGGGTATTGATTGGTCCATTTATTGTATGAAATTCCCTACAACTATGTGTGATGATCTATGGTTAGATTCATGTTTTTGTATAAGATTTGGGGTGCTAAGGCCACGGTACAGTGAGCTTCAAACGGGTTCTGTGTGTACAAGGCACATTATATATATATATATATATATATATATATATATATTAACATAATCACCAAGGAAGAACATTTAAATCAAAGTTATACGGATCTTTGGGTACGGAGCATTGTTTAAAAACTGCGAGTGGATTTGCGAAAGTAGATTGCCCATATCGCACCGCTTTTGCGGGATAAGCGGTATTCAAGAGATTGGCTCTGATTCCATAGAACAAGTGACACGTGTCTTGGAAAAACCGTCGTTTCTGCGCGCCATCGCACGTTAACATTCGGCATTGGAGGTCGAGCGATATGCATATGTGCTGTTGATCTTGGAAGCTCGCGATCTAACGGTGATCGGGTGATGGACTTGCGCGAAGTTTATTTTGGTACAGTGAGGCGCATATGTGGGCCAGGGGTCAAAGGTTTATTGAAATATTAAACTATTTGAAAGCGTTGGATACTGTTTATAAAATCCGAAGGGTTAAACATAAGGGATTAAAATGTTGTAAATATATTTATTTATCAATTGATAAATAAATTTAAAAAGAAATAAAAACCACGTGGGACAAACTAATGGAAATATTGTCAAAGGAATACCATTAGCGGTTAAATGGTTTTTGACTCATGGTTTAATAAAGGCGAAAACTATATAAAGGGAAAAAGATTATTATTAGAGGTGTGCATGGGCAAGGGTTGAAAAAGAAAATTCCTCTAAGGAATATGTGCATGAGCGAGCTACGTGCTTAACTGATAAATCTAAATCGATAATGCACCCATGAACATATTGATCGACAGATGATGAGCCTTAAGTCTATTCAATAGAAGAATTGACGAAGAACTGGCGCAAGTCTACTCAAGAACATATATGATTCCGGCTTGATCGAGTGAGAAAATTGATAAAACGTGGTCCATAGTTGTGCTGAGGGTTGAAGCCTTCAGAGAGGGGGTTGTAGCTCCCTTCCACTGGTAGCTGGTAAACGAGAACAGGGGGTAGTAGCTCCCTTCCAGGAGAGGCTGGTAAATGAGAGAAGGTTGTAGCCTTCTGCAGGTGGGTGACTGCGTGCTGGTATAAGTCTGCACTATCACATATTGTAAGAAGTTTTTCTCTATAATAAATATTTAAGACCGAAATTACAACAACGGTGGTTTTCTCCTGAATTGGGTTTCCACCTTAAATCTTGGTGTTCATATGTGTTTTTTAGGTTTGATGATTTGTCCTGTTATTTCTGTTCATGCTTAATGCTTATCTGATGCAATCCTCTAAGTAATGACATAATAAGATATCAGGACATACATGTTGGATGTTGTACTGTAACATATGGTTTTAAGGGAAAGAAAAGAAAAATTGTTCAGCCCTAAATACTGATTCACCCTCCCCTCTCAGTATTTTTCTCAACAATTGGGATCAGAGCAGGTCCTTCTGAAAAATATTAGCCGCTATAAGGAAGATCAAGCAAGATGAGTAATCAAGATGGAAAAGCATCTATCAGGCCTCCTCTCTTCGACGGAAACAATTTAATCTTCTGGAAAACAAGGATGAGATCCTATCTTTAGTCTCTAGGAGCAAAGGTATGGGCAATTGTTGAACAAGGTTATCAATATCCAGCTACAATACCAACAGATCCGACGGAAAGAAAGAATTATGAAACAAATGCAAAAGCGGTCAATGCTCTATTGGGAAGTCTAACTAAATCAGAATTTTTCAAAGTCATGCAGCTAAATACAACAAAGGAAATATGGGACAAAGTCATTCTAAGTTATGAAGGTGATGCAAAGGTAAAAAGTGCTAAACTCCAAACTCTCAGAATTCAATATGAGAATCTAAAAATGGATAATGAGGAGAGCATTGCCAATTTCTTTTTACGACTTAATGATATTGTAAATTGTATGAGAAATCTGGGAGAAACAATAACTGAATCTACATTGGTTGAGAAAGTCTTAAGGTCACTAACAACAAAATTTGAGTCAAAAGTTTCTGCTCTTGATGAAAAGCAGGATCTCCAAAACCTTACTGTGGTGCAACTTCATGGCATACTAACTGCTTATGAAATGAGAAGAGGAGGACCATATAAAGTCAAAGAAGCAGTCTTTAGAACTTCTACAAAAGAGAAGGAAGTACAAAAAATAGAAGGATCAGGATATATCTCAGAAGAAGATGAGATAAACTTTGTAAAGAAACTTCAAGTTGGCACAGGACAGTTCAGAGTTAAGCTTCCTTTCAAATGTTTTGATTTTGGAAGAGTTGGTCATTATGCTGCTAAATGTCCTTATAAAGAAACGCATAAAAAGGGGAAGGAAGTAGAAATAAGGAATAAGAATCGTTTTAGCACTAGAAAGAGTTACTGTACTCATGAAGACAGTGATGGTTTATCTGATAGTGAGGAGGAATGTGAACAAGCTCTTAGACTTCTCATGGCATTTGAAAAAGAATCTAGAGAAGAAAAGGATACTTTTGAAGATGCTCTAGAAGACAGTGATTTTCTTGTCGAAAACAATAAAATCAAAATTTTCTTAGAAGAGAGTGAAATAACCATAGAAACTCTGAAAAATCAGCTTGAAGAAAAAGATAGACACAATGAGAAATTGGAGTGTGAAGTAGTAGATCTAAGAAAAGAACTTGAGAAAGTAAAGACTCTGAATCTTATATTTTCTAAAGGGTCTGAAATCTTAGATGAGGTTATCAAGGTACAACGTTCTCCCCTTATAAATACAGGTCTTGGATATATTGGAGAATCTTCTCAGGCTTCAGCACCAAATTATCTAACAACAGTTACAGCTGGTTTACAACATGCTGCCACTCAAAAAGGGAATAAAGAATATTTACAGGTAAAGCATGATCATCTCAATTCAAGGAACACTAATAGGAATGTCTTTCAAAGAAACACCAATCAACAGGTAAATTCATATAGAATATCTTATGATCACAGAAACTTCTTCTTCAATGGACAATGTTTCTCATGTCACAATTTTGGTCATAAAGCTGTTCAATGTGTAGCATATAAAACTATCATGAAAAGATAAGCAAGAAAGAAAAGGATTGATATTGAAACAAAGAAGAATACCTATAACAACTTTTCTCCTCTTCAAAATGAATTTGAATGTGCTTATTGCAATAACTTTGGCCATGAAGAATCTGAATGCAGGAGCAAAGTTCAGCCAAAAGAACATGTTCCTTCAAGCTCCAAAGTATGAAAAAAGAAGGAATTACAGGTTGAAAATTGTGGCATAGCATTATTTGCAGAAGATGAAGAAAAAAATGGTACATTGATAGTGGATGCTCAAGACACATGACAGGTGATAAAGACAAACTTCTTGCATATAATGCTCTAGAAAAGGAAAAGAATGTTACCTTTGGAAATGATACTCCTGCAATCATTAAGGGAAAAGGGTTTTTTTTTTCTAAAAGAAAAGGTGAAATCTAATGAAGTCATGTATGTGGATGGATTAAAGCATAACTTGTTAAGTGTAAGTCAAATGTGTGATCAAGGAACTGAAGTTGTTTTTAGTTCAAAAGATTGTGTGGTACGTGATCTTGATACAGGTAAAGCAATTATAAGAGGAAAAAGGACTCTAAACAACCTGTATATATTAAAGAACTGCAAAGAACAATGTTATTTGAGTAAATCTTTAGAAAATTGGCTATGGCATAGAAGGTTGGGGCATCTGAGCTTTTCTCAAATCAACAAATCAAGCAGACTTAAAGCTGTTCGTGATCTTCCCAATATCACTCTACCTGAAAATATTATGTGCAAATCTTGCCAATTCGGTAAGCAAACCAGAGTGCACTTTAATGCCAAGGAAGGATAATCAAGTAAGCCTCTTGAACTCATTCATACTGACATATGTGGACCTATGAGGAAAAAGTCACCACGTGATGAAGAATATTATATCTTATTCATTGATGATTTCTCTAGAATGTGTTGGACTGGGCTACTTAAACACAAAGATGAAGCATTTGAGAAATTTAAGATATTCACAGCACTAGTTTAGAATGAATTAGATCTAAAAATCAAGTGTATCAGATCTAATCGAGGAGGAGAATACACATCAGATGAATTCTTTCAATTTTGTGAACAACATGGCATAAAAAGACAGTTTTCTATAGCTGGCACTCCACAAAAAAATGGTGTTGCAGAAAGAATGAATAGAACTGTTCAACAAATGGCTAGAGCTATGCTCGATGATTCCAGAACACCTGACACATTTTGGGGAGAAGCTACACATACAGCAGTTAATATTCTCAACAAGGCACATGTTCGTGTAAACAGTGATAAAACTCCATATGAACTTTAGTATGGTAAACCTCCCACTGTAAAGCATTTTAGAATTTTTGGAAGCAAATTCTTTATCAAGAATAATGATGAAAACCTTGGCAAGTTTGAACCCAGATTAGATGAAGGAATATTTCTTGGTTACTCCTCTAGAAGTAGGGCATATAAATGTTACAATAAAAAACTTCAGAAGATTTTTGAATGTATTGATGTTGTTATTGATGAGTCTCCTGCAGCTCCAAAAGAAAAAAAGCAAACAACAGATGAAGATGATGATGACACATATCCTTCTACATAAAATAAGAATGATATAGACAATGAACCCAATGAAGAACCTGAAGAATATTTATCTGACAAAGCTCCATCTAGATATGTTCAAAAGAATCATTCAGAATCTCAAATTTTGGGAGAAAAGGGATTAGGTGTACAAACAAGAAGGACTCTTGTGGGACCTTCTAGCAAACTGGCATTTTTGTCCACTATTGAACCTCACAGTGTCAGTCAAGCTAGGAAAGATGAATGTTGGATCCAAGCCATGAATGAAGAGCTTGATAAAATTGAAAAGAATCATACTTGGGAATTAGTACCAAGGCCTCATGACAAAAATGTTATTGGAACTAAATGGGTATTCAAAAGCAAGTTAAATGAGAATGGGGATGTTATAAGAAATAAAGCTAGACTGGTGTGCAAAGGGTATGCTCAACAAGAAGGTATAGACTTTGAAGAAACCTTTGCTCCTATAGCCAGACTTGAAGCAATAAGAATGTTTCTTGCTTTCTCAAGCTTCCAAAAATTCAAAGTTTATCAAATGGATGTTAAATCTTCTTTTCTCAATGGTGATTTAGAAGAAGAAGTTTATATAGAACAACTAGAAGGATTCATTTTGGGAAATGATGAAAAACTTATTTGTAGACTTAAAAAGGCTCTATATGGTCTCAAACAAGCTCCAAGGGCATGGTACTATTGTCTTGATAAATATCTTCATCAACAAGGATTTTCAAAAGGATTTGCTGATAGAAACTTATACACAAAAACTAAAAATGACAAACTATTGATTGTGGTTGTATATGTTGATGATATCATTTTTGGAAGTAATAAAGAGTCTATGAGTCAGAAATTTGCTTCTGATATGCAGAAAGAATTTGAAATGTCGTTGCTTGGGGAACTAACATTCTTTCTTGGCTTACAAGTGCAACAAGCAACAGATGGCATATTCTTATCACAAGAAAAATACCTCAAGAAAATTCTGAAGAAGTATGGCATGGAAGACTGCAAACCTATAAGTACACAAATGATAACTGGATGTAATCTCAGTTCTAATGATGATTCCCCCACGGTGAATCAACCTGAATACAGATCTATGATAGGAAGTCTACTTTATCTCACTAGGACAAGACCAGACATCATGCATGCAGTTGGGATTGTTGGACGATTCCAAGCTAATCCAAAAGAGTCTCATCTTTAGGATGTGAAAAGAATATTAAAATATCTACAAGGAACTCAAGACTTTGGACTATGGTATCCAAAGAGTGCTGATCTTACTCTTCATGCATACACTGATGCAGATTGGGCTAGAAGTGTTGATGATCGGAAAATCACTAGTGGTGGTGCATTCTATATGGGGCCCCGGTTAGTATCTTGGTTTAGCAAGAAGCAAAGCTCCATCGCCTTATCTACAGTAGAAGCAGAATATGTAGCAGCAACATCATGTTGCACTCAACTTATCTGGATGATGAAAACCCTACAAGACTTTCAAATCAAATGTTCACCCCCTATCTCTATTATGTGTGACAATAAAAGTGCCATCAGTATCTCAAAGAATCCTGTTATGCATTCCAAGACCAAGCGCATTCCCATCAAATATCACTTCTTATGTGAGCAAGTGCTTGAACAAAAGGTGAAAATGGAGTATGTTCCCTCCAAAGAACAAGTTTCTGATATATTTACCAAACCTGTACCCAGGGAAGCATTCGAATATCTCAGACAGAAACTAGGAGTAGTCTCTGCCATGCAGAGGATCAGGTCTACTTAAAGATAGAAGATTAAATTGGTTGTGAGGTGCTGTTGGGCATCTTTGAATGCACAGGCTAAGGGGGAGCATTGGTCATATGAAAGGCATGCATTTTTGGCATTTATAAGTCATCTTGTTATTTTATGAAGATGCAGCGTGATCTTAGGGGGAGCATGGTATTGTCAACTCTTTGCCATTGATGTCAAAGGGGGAGGAAAGGAAAAGCAACAAAGGGTTCCTATAAGACTTTCAGAGGATGAGTATTGCCATCAATGCCAAAGGGGGAGATTGTTGGAAATATTTTCGTTGATGGCAAAGGATGTGGCAAAGGAATTGGCATCTAAATGTAGCAGAAAAGAACAGAGGAAGAATGAAGTATGCAAAGGCATGGGCAACGAAGAAGAACAACAGAGGTGAAGAGAACAACGATCAGCAGGATCAGCAACAAAGAACAGAGGATGAATGCATTTATAGAGACAAGCAGTGAATTGAAGGAGAGTTGTCCAAAGACAGGGTTGATTTGAATTGATAGATATTAGAATCCCTGCGGAAGTTAATTCATGTATAAATATAATGTATGTTTTCTGATGGAGGAGAAAGAAAATCTGTGTATGGTTGAGTTTCAGTGATACTCTGTTAGGTGGAAAATACCCAGAGAAATTGGGGTATTGATTGGTCCATTTCTCATATGAAATTCCCTGTAACTCTATGTGATGATCTATGGATAGATTCGTGTTTTTGTATAAGATTTCTAGGTGCTAAGGCCACGGTACAGTGAGCTTCGAACGGGTTCAGTGTGTACAGGGAACATTATATATATATATATATATATATATATATATATATATATATATATATATATATATATATATATATATATATATCACATTAACTTAATCATGGAGGAAGAACATTTAAATCAAAGTTACATGGATCTTTGGGTATGGAGCGATTGGATGGTTGATCACTGTTTAAAAACTACGAGTGGATTTGCGAAAGCGGATTGCCCATATCGCACCACTTTTTTGGGATAAGCGGTATTCAAGAGATTGGGTCCGATTCGATAGAACGAGTGATACGCGTCCTGGAAAAACCGTCGTTGCTACGCGCCATTGCACATTAACGTTCAGCATCGGAGGTTAAGCGATATGCATATGTGTCGTTGATCTTGGAAGCTCGTGATCTAACGGTGATCCGGTGATGGACTTGCACGAATTTTATTTTGGTACGGTGAGGTGCATATGTGGGCCAGGGGTCAAAGGTTTATTGAAATATTAAACTATTTGAAAGCGTTGGATACTGTTTATAAAATCCGAAGGGTTAAACATAAGGGATTAAAACATTGTAAATATATTTATTTATCAATTGATAAATAAATTTAAAATAAATAAAAACCCCGTGGGACAAACTAATGGAAATATTTTCAATGGAATACCATTAGTGGTTAAATGGTTTTTGACTCATGGTTTAATAAAGGCGAAAACTATATAAAGGGAAAAAGATTATTATTAGAGGTGTGCATGGGCAAGGGTTGAAAAAGAAAATTCCTCTAAGGAATATGTGCATGAGCAAGCTACGTGCTTAACTGATAAATCTAAATCGCTAATGCACCCATGAACGTATTGATCAAAAGATGATGAACCTTAAGTCTATTCAACAGAAGAATTGACGAAGAACTGGCGCAAGTCTATTGAAGAACATATATGATTCCAGCTTGATCCAGTGAGAAAATTGATAAAACGTGGTCCGCAGTTGTGCTGAGGGTTGAAGCCTTCAGAGAGGGGGTTGTAGCTCCCTTGCAGTGGTAGCTGGTAAACGAGAGTAGGGGGTAGTAGCTCCCTTCCAGGAGAGGCTGGTAAATGAGAGAAGGTTGTAGCCTTCTGCAGGTGGGTGCCTGTGTGCTGGTATAAGTCTGCACTAGCACATATTGTAAGAAGTTTTTCTCTATAATAAATATTGAAGACAAAAACTACAGCAGTGGTGGTTTTCTCCCGAATTGGGTTTCCACCTTAAATCTTGGTGTTCATATGTGTTTTTTAGGTTTGATGGTTTGTCTTGTTATTTCTGTTCATGCTTAATGCTTATCTGATGCAATGCTCTAAGTAATGACATAATAAGATATATGGACATACATGTTGGATGTTGTACTGTAACATATGGTTTTAAGGGAAAGAAAAGAAAATTTGTTCAGCCCTAAATACTGATTCACCCCTCCCCTCTCAGTATTTTTCTCAACATAATTTGGGAACTAGGAGTTATGAATATCACATTGAAACTTGATGTGTGACCAGTAAAATAGTGCCCATATAGGCTGAACCCGAGATATAAGAAGAAGGTGAAAGAAGAGTTGGAAAAAATGGTTGTTGTAGGCATCACTCAACCTGTAAAAGAGTATGATTGGGTAAGTCCAATGGTTGTGCAAGATAAGAAGACAAAGGGAGAAATGAAGATATGTGTAGACCTACATAAAATGAATGATGCTTGTGTGCATGCTCCATTTCCAACTCCATTCTTTTATCAAATCCTCCATAATGTTGGAGGCCAAGAAGCATATTCCTTCACAGATGGGTTTTCAAGATATCATCAAATTTGGATTGTGCTAGAAGATCAGAGTAAGACCACCTTTGCTACTGAATGGGGTTCTTTCCAATATAAAGTTATGCCCTTTGGGTTGAAGAATGTGCTACAACAACTTTTGGTCATCTCACCAGTTACAATTAGATGGATTGAAATACACCATGTAAGACCAATTTTACTATTGCAAAATTTCTTTCACTATAGTAAATAATTTAATAAACCATAGTTTATTAAGTTATTTTTGGTCCAAATAGGAAACCTCATGAGGAATAATTAAATAAATCCTTATTTATTTTATTTCGTCTAAGAATAATTAATTAGACCATTCTTTAAATAATATTCTTGGTCATATTTAACCAATTAATAATAAATAATTAGAGAAATCATTATTTCATTAATATTCCTTGTGAAATTTGACTAAATCATTTAGGAATAATAAAATAAATCATTAAATTATTACTTAACCTCATCCTTGAAATAATAAATAAATAATTTATTTTATTATTATTTCTAAATAAAGGGTTTTTAACCAATTTAAATTCCTTTTCCCTCCAACAAAATATAGTAAAATATTCCAAGCACTTAGATCTAGATCTTGGTTAATAATATTTTATTATCAGCATTATCAAGGATAACTCAATATTTATTATAAATAGGAGGGTTTTCCATTCATTATTTACCTTTGATTGTTTTATCATGGTCGTACTTTGATTCTCTTATCATTTTCATACTTTGATTACTTTTATCTTCTTTTTGGTTATTGAGCTCCCTTTGATTTCTGCACATCATGGGTTTTCTACACCATTGAAAGAGAGAAACACTGAAGCTGAATCATTAAGGAAAACCAAGAACCCTTCCCATTGAGGGGGACTGGTAACATCATTCCTTTTTCCCTTCCTAGGTGTTAATATAATATAAAAATTATTTATAAATATTGTCTTATCTATTGGATATTTGGAGAAACTCTTATTTCATTTTACTGTTTAACTTCTTTATTTGCATAGATCTGGATTTGTTTTGCATTTTTTTCGACTATCTATTATAGATATAAAAAATTTAGACATCCATATTTGTTTTTACGGCTATTTTTCATGTGCAGCTAAGTGATCTTTTTTCGTACACTTGCTTTAAGAATTCATTCTAACAATTGCTGACTGCAATGGGTTTTATTCAAATTCCTGCGTGACCATCAGCTTCAGTAACTAGGGTTTTTATTCAGCTATTTTTTAGTCTCTTAATGTTTTTTTAACTTGTATTCCCTAAAAAAGTAAAAATTCTAACTTCTGAGTGTTTCTGGGTCTTTTCCGTAGGTAACAAGTATCAACCACGAAAGAGATGACAAAATTTTCCGCAACATGCTGCCTAAGACTCCCTGAAATGTAGCTCACACTTTTTAGCCCAGAACCTACGATTTTAGGCTCAGGTCACACCTATTGGGCCAAAAATTGCGATTTCAAAAGCCTGCAGGTCAATACTTGTGAGCTGTAACTTTTTCCGGGATTTTTTTTGTAATTTTTAGGGTTTCTCACAAGCACTGTTCAGGTTTTTCTGACCTCTGTCTCCACCCGTCTTAGGCATGGATACGATAATTTTTTCTCTTTGATGTAGGAAGAATCCCCTTAGAATTTCAGTATGCTTCTACCTTTTTAGGAGGGGTTTAGCTGAGTAGGCAGTCTGAGATTTTGCAGCGCTTTCATCCATTATTCAGGGTCTGATCCCTCTTTCTTTCAGATCCATTTAGATCATTTATTACCTTATCCAAAAATACCTCTTGAGTATTGTTTGACCTTTCGCTTAGGGTCCCTCTTGTTTCCCTGAGGCTTTTAACCTTTTGCATCCCATTTTGTAGCAGTTTTCCCTCTGGTTTCTTGCTATTTTTTGCACCTATTTTTAGTAGATGTGAGTCAATAGATCACTGTCCTTTAGACCGTATATCTTTTGGCCACCTTGTGTGTTTTGATTCAATTTCACCTGCCTTTTAGAACAATTTTTTGGAAGCGCTTCTGTTTGGGTTCAATTTATACATGTTTAGTTGCTTATTTTACTATTGTTTCAGTTTTATTTATAGTTATAGAGCATTTTTTTTTATACACAATCCTTTGGGCTTAATTAAAATTAACACACATATTGCACACGCACGCAACTAAAGAGAAGATATTTTGGTTTAAATTTCCAATCCATGACATAAACATCATAATTAATTTATCTATCCCTTTGTTTATCTCTCTTGATTATTGGGTTAATTTTGTCTTGTGATCATTACGACCCCAAGGCATTTATCTTGGAGACTCCTAGGAATTCATCCTCCATTTCCATTAGGAAGAATTAATCCACCTCGTAGACACTGAGTTAGTCCTCCATCGAGTCCCCATACTGACTCTTATTCTGGTCCGTCGGGCCCTCACTCTGATTCCGAACTTCGGTCCCTTCTAGCTCATTCTCCCACCATGTCAGTTGCCAATGTAGGTAATGGTCCTCAAGCTGGTGGTAGCCCTGGCCATAAATTTGGAGCTGATAGTAGTGAACCAATACTGGAACCATTCCGGATACTCCCTTCCTACCTTTCATGGCAGGTTTGAGCTCCCCGTTCTTAGCCAGTTAATTAACGACCCTATACACCATGATCCAGATTGGCCTGTTATGCCAACTAAGCTTCCTGCTGACATCCCTAAGTTCGAAGGAAATGCTAAAGAGGACCCTAATAATCACGTTCTCTCCTTCCACATGTGGTGTTCATCAAATTCTATCAATGATGACTATCTGTATTCGGTTATTCCAGCGTACACTCACTGGAGATGCTACAAAGCGGTATTTTGACCAGGCCTCTGCCTGTCTTTCCACTTTTACGACTCTTGATAATGGGTTTTTGTCCTACTTCCAGTTACCTCTCCAATATGATATTGGTACCGATTTTTTGACCGCATTCCGTTAAACTTCTACCACCCGCCTTTCTGACCATATCCAAGAATGGCGTAGAAGGAGAAGCTTATGTAGAGCTCCCACATTCTACGACTGTGTCTATATGGATTGGTTTCTTATAATGCTTTTTCCCTTTATTGGTAAAGATATTTCATCTCACTTTTCTTAGAAAGAGGAAGAATCTCTCCAAATCCTGTTGAAATTGACTTGGTCTACATCCAGTCTGGTTATGTTTAAACCCTTTTACCAGATCTTCTTAGACTTGGTGGTGCCAACGCACTGATGGCATCTCATGCCACAAACGGTATTGTTGGATATATTTCACATCCGTATACTCATCTTACCATGGGTTATGGTTTCTGTCAGGGAGGGGCTAGCTCCTCTAGTGCTTATCCCCTTCCCGGTAACATGTATCCAAGACAAAGAACATTTTCCCCATTGCATCAACCGATGCCAGCGCCTATATTCTCTCAACCTGTTTACCCCAATGTTGTTCAACCTCATTTTTTTATCCTTATCAACAGCCTGGTGCTCTAGCCGCTTTGAAATTAGCACCCTAGCCTCCTATGCCTTCTCAACCTCCACCACAGAAAACACCTCCCCCTTTGTGTCAGGTGTATGTGCAACAAAGCATGACTCATCCTCTAAATTCCAAGAAAAATAGGAAATGCAAGAAAAACCAACCCATGCAAGGTAATCAAAGGCACCAAGGGAACCCACTAAACATTAACAGCTAGCACCAGGTAAAACAACCCAAACATGACATGCCTCTTCATATGAATAAGCCTTGTTCTTGTTGTGGTGTCCATGGAAATTATACTCACGATTGTTCCATTTTACCCCAAATGCACCAGTTGTGAGAAGCACAAGTAGCATCTAGAGGAAAACGAGCCATGGTTTCAGCTCCTCCACATAATGCACCTATTCAACTGGCTATTTTCACAGATCCTTTCCCTCAGCAAGGATATGTGGCTACTCAAACTCATCAAGGTTAGGCCGCACCTCAATCCTCACAGTCGGGTATCCCTAAATACCAAATTCTCATGATGAATTCTGAAGTGGTTAATACTGCTTATGTAAACATTTGAACTCAGTCACGCCAATATGTCAAGCCACCTACTTTGTCTGCAACCGAGTCTCAAACCAAAGTTTCCATAGAGTCTAGTTTTACACCGAATTCCCCTTTACAGATCCCTGAGCCATGGGTACAGGTCATTCCCAAGATCCCCAAAGGGCCATCACACCGAACTGCTACTTCTTCCAAATCCGCCGACAATTACAGCATAATAGTTGATTTGACACAATCTCTTGCTGCCATGTCAACGTTGGTAGTGCTATAGTCATGTGCTTCACAATGTAAAAATCTATTATTTGCTTTTTCCATTATGGATCCTTCCAATGATCATTTGATCATCTTTGATGTTGACAAGACAGAACATCCCCCCTTACCTTCACATGTTGCCTTCCAAATACCAGTCAAGATTCTTAATGCCCATGTCTTGCGATGTATCATTGACGACGGTGCATCCACCTGCGTGATGTCCGCCTCTTTTTGGAATAAACTTGGATCACCTGAATTAGCCCCATCCACCATCACTTTGTGTGCTTGGTATGGTCATTCTTCTCAGCCCCTTGGCATGTACCACAATTATCCTGTCACTCTTGTGGGAAAGACTGTTTGTATTGACATTGAAGTCATTCATGCCCCCTTGGATTACAATATCCTTTTGGGTCAGAGCTACACTTATGCGATATCTTTCGTTTCATATGCGGTTCACTATATGATGTGCTTTCATCACAATGGAAATATCGTTACCATTGATCAGTTGAGATATTACGAATCGAACTCTCAGAGATCCCCTGAGTCTATCATATCTTCAGTGGTTGATAATAAATCAGTCACACCTCTTACTAGTGTTTCACCTAGAGTCTATAAAGATTTTGCCTTGCTTGGTGCATTCCCTACCCCCCCCTCTTTTTGCAGATCCCAACTCATTGAGTGTTTGCATGATGCAATCATCTCAGACTAGCCACCAACAATCTGGTTCCACCACCCAACAGCCTACGCCTTTGCAACCTGCTGGTGGTCACTTGATGGAGCCTGCAAGGCCTTCTTTTCAAGTGCCTTCTTCCTCTGCTAGTGTCTCTTCCACTCCTTCTCAACCAAGAACGATTCCCCCTAGCCTTAACTAGTTGGGAGCCATTCTGCTAGGCCATTACCACTCTGGTCAAATATTGTTTTTAGCTCCCCCCTTTGGATTCTTTTCAGCGCATGTTATGGCTAGGTTGAGCCTTCCCAATTTGATCTTGGGGATCCCAGTTTGGTACATCGATCCCCTAGAAGAAACCCCACCTGGTAAGCTCAAACCTTGTTGGGAAAAATATTAAGGGGGTGGTGAATCAGTATTTACAAGAATCAAAATATTTTACTTTTATTTTACTGATTTCTATTCATGAATTTGATTAATACAACTAGCGTATATAGGTGGATATCATAACAGAAACTTTCATATACCCAAATAAATTTACTATTTAGATAAATATTCAGAAACATTCTTTAGCCCAAATCATCAATTATGCATCAGATAGTTAAGCTGTAAACATGTGCAGAAATAATAGAGTAAATCATCACAAAAGAGCATGAACACCAATATTTAAGGTGAAAATCCAAGTTGGGAGAAAAACACCACTATTTTCATCTTTGTCTTTAATATTTATTATATGGAAAACTAATTACAATGTTGTACTTATGCAGACTCATATTAGGACGCATGAATCTACCTACAAAAGGTTGCAACCTTCTCTCGTTCTCCAGCTGATACTCGAAGGGAGCTCCAATGCCCTTATCTTGTTTACCAACCACTACTAGAAGGGAGCTACAACCCCCTGAACAGAACACCAGCTTCTACTAGATCTAATAGCTTCAAAACATCTCAATATTTAGATCAACACTAACAACCATAACCTAAAATTTAAATAGAATAGTAAGATCACTCTAACCAGAACACAACAATCAACCGAGACTTCTGAATCAACAATCATAATCAAATTCAACCTTGATCATTCATATCATTAAATTCATACACTACTTCACTTCACTGTAACCTGCGTGTATATGCAATTTACTTCACACAAACCTATGTATAGATCTCTGAATACTGAATTTCCAAAATTTGATCACACTCAGAAACATATCTGAGGCTTTCAGTCACTAATCTTTTCATATTTATAGAACCCTTATTCAGTCAACATCATTAATCATATTTAATCACTCATTGTTCATATTTGCACATATTCAACTAACATCATATACACTATGCAAACGACCCAGATCTACATGAAGAATCTATTGAAAAACAATAGAAATATAGTAGTAATAAACAGATAACCTCTCCGTCAAGCTTTAAAAAACCGTGACTTTCATACGTATTTTTGCTAAAACAAACCCGCGTGTATACACCCTTTTACCGTGACGGACCAGTGTATGGATCTGTAAATGTTCAAGACTGCAGAAAGTTTCAGATCAACAGAATTACCCATATTTTAACCTTCACTTCAGCAATCATGCGCCAAGTCACATATCTAATAGTTTAAGCAAATACATAGACATTTTAGGTTTAGAGATATTGATCCATCATTGTATTCATGGGTGCATCATAATTTCAGATCTACCAATAAATAGTAACCCATTCCATGGAGATATACTTCAGAGAGAAGTATTCAATTAAAACCCATTCATTTGGACCATTTGCATTCTGATCTTCTTCTCCTTCTATAGTTTTAGCCTTTCCTAATACCATGAGCCAAAATCACACAAGTGCCGATGGTATTCTTGGATGGAATCAAAGAGATGACACAACGCTCAATACTATGGTCTAAAACCATGGTAATGACCCCTTGTATCATAATTTTAGAGCGTAAAAGGCATACACTACTTTGTTCATTCTTTTCCGTGTGTGTATGTGACTTTTCTTGCACGAACTTATGTATAGAACCTTAAATATGAAAATTAGCCATCTTATATTGGACCTTCTTCTACGCCATAACTATCTTCTATTGTTCCTTCTTCTAAACCATAGAACTTCCATAGAAGCCATATAATTCAACTTTTGCAAGTGATTTTCCATGAAGGACAACATATGCAGTCATAAGAATCATATTGCCAATAATCTTACCCTTTGGACTTGATGGCAACCATGATGAAGTTTGATCACCACAACCTGTATATATATAGGATATACAAATTATTCAAACACCAAATACTCTCCCCCTTTGACATAAAGAGAAAAGGGTGGAAAAGTGCTCTCCTTGAGCACATGCTCAGGATTCATATTTTCAATAAAATACATGACTCTTTAGCTCAATCGATTATGACCTTTCCTATCACCAAGGACACAAAATTACATCAAGGATACAACCAATTGGAATTACATATTGACTCAAATACCTAGCGAAGTGGGTTTACATGTTTGAACAGGACCATACATGACTAAATATGACAATATTTACATCATAGGTGTTATGCGGAATTATGAATTACGGATAAATCATTCTTCCCTAGATAGGTGCTAATCTAGAACAACGGGTCAAAGACTTTACGACTATATTTCCTAACTATAAATAGACACACAGAATGAAACAAGAAGCTTACTTGGAGTCCAAGTGCTTCCAAAGTCTCCTTCTGTCGCTTTTGCTATAGCTTCAAATTCCAGTCGGCTGTGCAAAATATTTTTTTCAAGAATGAACACTAAACAAAAAGAGATATAAATAATACAGATGTCTATTCAAGCTATTTAGCTAAATAAATAAATCATAAACCATATACATCAAGTAAGAAATCATGATATGGAAAACCAAAGCTTATATAGATGCATATAGGGAAAAATAAGCAGTAATATTTATTAATTATAGAAGGGGAGGTTACAACCCAGTGATTGATTTACTGTCACCATCTCCAACGACATGCCAACCTCATCACAATGTAGATATCTCCAACAATATGTCACTCAAATCAATCTCCTCAATCGAAATTCCACCAGCATTTCTCTACACAAATTCTTCCTTGTCAAACATTAAGACATGTGATCAATTTATAGAGGAGTTGAAGGTAGTTTTACAATCAATATCTTTCCAATAATAGGCAAGACGTGTTCCCAAACTTGTAGATGACAAATGGGCACATGGATTAGAAGTTTGACACATGTGAACTCTTCTAGAAGGCACTAGCCAAGTGGAGATTCCGGAACAATGAGAATTTCTCTCCCAATGTGACCAATGCACCTATGAGTGTCGAGAAGTGCTTTGCAGAGCAACCTTGCATGGGGCTACCTACATATGAAACACACTTCTTCCCATTCGAAGCAACATGGATGTGCTCTCATATGATATAATATAAACTTCAAATCTTGTAAAACTTTGTAGATGAAAGTCTCGAATTATTTGTCTTGTTCTTTGTCTTAAGGCATATAACAACTAAAATGATAGGGGATGATAGACCCTATTCATTGGTCCTAGAGATGATGTATAGTTAACTAGTTCATTGGGAATGGTGCCCAAATTGACCTATAACAATAGGTCTCATCATGACCCTTATATCAAATTACAAATATGACTTTTTATAACGAAGACCGAAGAATCACAAACAAGAGATCATAATATAGCAACCAATATAATTCCAACAATGCAATCTTCTCATAAAGGAAAATTCTCCCCCTAAACCTGTGCATCCTAAATACCTTCAACAACTAGTTCATAAAATCATCTTCATCAAGGAGATAAATATCAAAGAAAGGAACTGTAATATGAATACCAGAATAAGAGAATTTACCCATAAACACCATAGACTATTTTGGAAGCTAACCCATAGATTTTATGTTAGTAAAAACCATACACATCTGTGTATAGAGAAACTCGTGTATATATGCGACTCATCTTCATGAAACTTGCGTAATGAATATAATCTTATGAAATCAAACGGATTTGATAAGTGGGGCAGAGAAAACACCCATATTCTATTTGAGATATTCAAATGATTCCCCTGGAAGTGGTTTATTAAATATATCATCCATGTGCTCTTTAGAGGGAACATACTTCAATTTAACATTTTTCTCAAGAACTTGTTCTCGTAAGAAGTGATACTTGATAGGTGTTGATCATTGGTTGTCATTGATGTTATCCCAAGAAGCACCAGGGGCTATCTTGATATTTCATGGAAATTTTTACCTACCAAATTACTATATTCTAGGTCATGAATGTTTTTTATGGTGTCTACTTGTCGAGATGTTTTTTTGATATATGGCACGCCACGTAATTCTTTACGGTTTGAAGAGATATTCATGTTTAAATTTTTGTAACCCAATAAGTGGGAAAAAACACCATGGGGTAATGGAATGGGTCATTGAAAAGTCAATAATTAATAATTTTTAAGCTCTTAAAACCCCTCACATTCACTTATTGAAGACCCTCTCAACCTAAGCATTTATGTAAAATTGTGATCCTCATATCCTCGTCATGCGGGGATTTAACTACTGAAAGCGGAGTCATTGTAGAATTTGTGCTATAAATTTTTTTTTCTACGAGTGTTCAAAATTTGAAATTTATATGAGGTGAAGCTAAAATCCTAAGGAAGTGGTTGTAAAATTTCATATCAAGGTGCGCAATATTTTCGGAGATATGATCTGTAGAAATCGGTGTTTCATGAGGGCTCCTAAACTCCATCTCAAATAAATGACCTTGGGGAAAATCATCATAACTCTCCCTTTGAGTATCGATTGGAATTTTGTAAAACATGGCAGATAGGTCACATAATTCAGTTTTTTTATATTAATTTTAGAGATAAGTGATGAAAAAGTGACATGTGACACACTATATAAGGGCGCTACACTAAACGAGTCCATAATTAGGTCATTGTGAGATATTGGGCATAACATTGGCTTGAAGAATCCAAATTGGGTCACACCTCTCGCATTAGGAACAAAACTTATAGGACTCCTACATTACCAAAAATCACATATTGGGGATCCGAAATAATAGATATACACCAGATTCAATA
Organism: Pinus albicaulis; assembly: GCA_034641835.2. Taxonomy (NCBI): domain Eukaryota; kingdom Viridiplantae; phylum Streptophyta; class Pinopsida; order Pinales; family Pinaceae; genus Pinus; species Pinus albicaulis. The sequence continues at coordinate 957,822,724 of CM076581.1, read as the reverse complement.
TCGAGCTCCTAGAAGAGCAAGAAAATGCTAGATCATGTGTTGTCAAGAGTTTGCAAGGACTAGACTTTCTAGGGCAGAAAAAGAAAAAGAAAGGTGCTACGGATGGTAGCATGATAAGAGAAAAAAAATCAAGGTGCGAGAATAGGAGCAAGAAGTTCAGCACATGAAGTCTTCTAGTGGGCAACATCGCACTACAATCATTGCAAAGGTATCATTGTACTAAGTCATTGTAAATGCATAATTGTAAAATTTGTACTAGTGTCATCGTCTACCAAGAGTTGAAGAGCGATAGTGTTGGGAGGTCTAGGATCATCATTAGGTGGTTGTGTCATAGTTAGGGTTATCGTCTAGTTTGTCTTATTCTTCTACATCATTCTATATCATTGTAAAGAGGACCATTTTTCTTGGACATAATTTTGAATTACGAGATAAAACACACTTCCATAGATAGGCGATAATCTAGAACAATAGATTAAATAGCTATACGACTTCTTCTCCTAATCTAAGAACGAGACACACAAAATGGATTAGAATCTTACTTGTAATCCAAGGGCTTCTAAATGGTTCCTTTTTGTCGCTTTCCAGTTCGTCTTCAAATTCTAGTGGTTTGTGCAAAATGCTTCTGCAAGAATGAACCCTAAATAGTAGAAGATAGAAATAATACAAGTGTCTATTCAAGCTAGTTTGCTAAATCAGTAAAAGCATAAGCCATATACAACAACTAATATCTTACGATATGGAAAATCAAAGCCAATAGAGATGCATATAAGGAAAAAGTAAGTTGTATACTTTATTGGTGATAGAAGGAGAGGTTACAATCTAGTGGCTGATTTGAGGTGACCATTACGAAACATTCCTAGCCTCATCACGGTATAAATCTCTCTAGCATTGCATTACACAAATCTAACTCTCAATTAAAAATCCACTAGCATTTCTCTACTCAAATTATTCCTTCTCAAGCACTAAGATCTGTGCTCAATTTATAGAGGAGTTGAAGGTTGTTTTCAATCAATGACTTTCCAATAATAGGCAAGACATGTTCCCAATATTATAGATGTCAAATGGACACTTGGATTTGAAGCTTGACACATGTGAACTCTTCTAGAAGGCATGCCAAGTGGACATTCCGGAGATAATGAGAATTTTTCTCCCAGTGTGACCAATGCACTCGTGAATGTCGTGGGAAGTGCTGCATAGCGACCTTGCATGGGGCTACCTACATATGCAACACACTTAGTCCCTTTATAGGCAGCGTTGGTGAGCTCTCATATGATATATAATAAACTTCAAACCTTGGAAACCTTTGTGATGAAAGTCATGCTTGATTTTGTCTTGTTCTTGTCTTAGGGCATGTAGCAACTTGAAATGATAGAGGATGATAGACCCCTATTCATTGGTCTTGGAGATGATACCCGAGTTAACCGGGTCATTGGGAATGATGCCCAAATTGACCTATAACAAATTTCCCCCTAAAGCATGAGGTCAAAATAATAATAAAAATTTGATTGAGATGCTTTACCTTTGTGATGGAATTTGGAGATGAAGCGAGTGGTCACTGCTTGATCTTACAATACATTGCATCATGATATATCCTCTTTCAACATAATTGCGAGGGATAGGCATTCCCATGTTCGACACATAAACAATGCGTATGTAAGGTCACCGTACAAATGATGTGTACAACAATCCTAAAATCACGGCTTGAATGAAAGTAGAAACTAGATCCGGGGTCTTATTATCTCATTCACTCTATCATTTGGGTACAAAGTCTAGCCATGCGAATATATGATTTGTCGTCAAATGGTATAAATCATTTGATTACAAAATAATGATGTATTTGTTTATTAAAGAAGGTAGAACTATTTTGAGCGAAATGGCCTTTATTAGAAAATGCAGTCATTTCGGAAGTGGAAGAGATGATTGATGTTGTCGAAATGCGGTACATTCTGGTGGCCTGGAAATAGACTGTCTACGTTGCAGAAAATAAAATTGGCAACAGAACTTTAGATAGGTTTGAAGTGAACTTCCTGATACGACTGGCCGCCGAGAGGAGCTTCACCTTACCAAACAAAGAGCACAGTTCTGTAGTTACAAAGAAGGGACCATATGTTGCAGACGGCCTGCAGATGTCTTAAAGGCGAAGGAGTATTTCAACGTGACGACGAATATAACGACGACTTCCTGATGATATCAGATATCCTGATGATTTCCGCATTAATCCGTAAAACCAGGAAGAAGGGCATTAACCATGAGTGAAAATAAACCAGAAGATTTTACCTAACCCCTGAAAAGAGCCGCGGCGTTGAGTAAAGAAGGCCGTCGAGGATTTCGCCAGCGGTAATAAGCCCCGCCAATCTCGCCCAGAATGCATGTTACCATCAATGAATTTTGCCAGCCGCCAGATTGTTCTGGTATAGCAACACTTCGACCATGAATCAACCTTCAGTAACGGTTAAACTTCATTTATAGTCAACGAACAGCAAGAGAAACCACCTTCCAGACCAAATACGCCCGCCGACAGGCTTAACGATGAATATAAGAATGATATTCAGACCTTTCACATTGTAGTTTCCTGCGGATATTTGCGTTAAGTTCCAGCAGCAACTCTTCGCACCTGGGTCAACTCATATCAGCAGGTGCCAGATTGAGAGAATGCCAAATTTCGTTAAAACAACGGCAGTAATCCTTTTCCGGATCATTCATCCAGTAACGGTCAAACCTGACGATATGGTAATTTCACCACGATAGATTCGCTGGTTCCAGGATAAAGCCCAGAATCGCCAGACGCATTGTTTCCAGCATTGAACATCAAGCGTTCCTTTTTCACGGCGACGAGCCCGTGCGCATAGAGAAAAGAAGTCGATATTTTTCAGCTGACGTTGCGGCACAAACAGCGTACAGGCTTTGGCGCAGCAAAGCCATTTTTCAATAACCTGGGCATCTTAATTAACTGTCATCGCCAGCATCCCCGGAACAGGAAGATAAAACACCGTTAAGCCAGCACCATCAGCGATGCGCAGATAATAAACTCAATAGCCCGCAGAGCAATAAGATTAACTTGTAAAATAATTAGAAATGACCAAGAAAGTGAGTTTCAACAATTAATAAATTATCTAGAGCAACAATTAGAATTTAGTCACGACTTGATTTTCTCTTATCTCATCGATGATCAGTAACCATTAAGGTAGACATTATCATCGCTTTGTCTGAAGAGTTGCAGAACTTTTTCAGCTCGATCAACATTCCACTTCGCAAATCTTAGGAATGCATGCCCTTAGGTAAATTCTACCCAAAGTGAGGGAAACACACCCCTCGAATGTCGAAACATTTGCATAGCATAGTGTATAGTGAAGGGTAATTGCATGTGAAATGCACTATCTCTTGTTAGGGAGTGCGTTGGGTGCATTTTAAAGATTTTTATTTTCTCATTATGCCCAAAATTTTCCTAGTTTTTTTTTCAATGAATGGAATCTAATGGATGTTATGGTTGTATTTTTATGTTTCCATTGGATTATAATGATGATTACATGGAGGGAAATATAACTTGAATAACAAGATATGATTACCTTAAACGATCTCGGTACGGTGAAGAGCCCCTAAGGGATTGTTGAATTCTTAAGTACTTCAAATTGTCGAGAATGAGGCAACAAATAGAACTCTTAGAGTTCTTAGTTCGAAACATGGGATACGGTGATAAAGGCACTTCATATTAAGAACCAATTGGTTCCCATAATAGTTGAGGATGTGTATTTTCTCACAATTTCGTCGAGGATAGGTTTTCCCATTTCACTCTTAGGGTCTACCGTTGGAGGAGAGATAGTGAGGGATTATATTCTGCGAGTATTTCTATCCAGGGGAAGAACCTAGCAAAGATGGAAAAATAAAAATTTGGGGATGTCATAGATTTTCCTTTGAGAACTATCCTTTTCACAATCACTAAACTTATTTGGCACCATTACACTACATGTAGTGAATAGATTGTATATGCAGTATGCACCCGAGTGTATGGAGCCAACATTCTTCTAAATTGAAGCAGCTCGTTCTATCTCGGATAAACGAACATTTGAACAAAGAAAAGAGAGGAAGGAAGAATAATTTTAGTTATGGTTCAATCCTTTTATCCTTCACTTTAGAACGGAGTTCCATCGATCCGACCACAACATGTGACATTGGATGTAGCTAGTCCTAGATATCCTCGAGATGCAAAGATGGGTATAACTCTATGGGTCGGCATGTGAGCCGGTCGAAGATTGTGCTTTCTACTACATTCTTTGCCTGGTTTCGGTGATATATCATCACCATCGATGAGTACACATACGCGAGTGTTGATGTCCAAGGAGATCTAGATTTAGCATTACCAGAGAAAGCACTCGGTGGGGTGCAATGGGTAAGAATGTTTTTGACCATGTTTTTTGATTTTTCCTAAGGTTTATAAATTTTTTTTATATTTTTATGTTTTTCCCAAGACTAAAATAAATGTTTGATGTAATTCGAGATGTTGTTTGTGTTTGCAACCGGTAGTGGAAATAGAGCGCGAAGTAGATGTGCCCAGCGAGAGAGGGTTGTCGAGAAAAGTAGTCCTTCAAAGATCTTGATATGGGCTCGAGACTACGACTAAGCAGCGAGAGCATAGAGGGATTGACCTTTGGGATTCCGGATTTCCAAATCAAAGAGCTTCCTATGCGGCGCAACGACACACTATTGGGATTCCTAACCATTGGATGCGAGTTTAATTCGTAGGATAGCTAGATCTATAGCATGTTACCATGAGCACCACTATGTTTACTTGTGACATTTTGCACACATTTTGAGGTCGGATGACCAATGTGTCTTAGGCACAAATTTTTGTAAAAACCTATAACTATATATATATATATATATATACACATATATATATATATATATATATATATATATATATATATATATATATATATATATATATACATATGATATATATATATATATATATATATATATATATATATATATATATATATATATATATATATATATGTATATATATATATATATATATATATATATATGTATATATATATTTGATTTCAGATTTTTTCCTATTTTTATAGTGCAATCCTATTCAATGATATTTAATGTTTTCTTTATATGTTGAAAATGTCTATCTAAAATTGATTAGCTAATGAATCATTCAATGTGTTCAAATTTTCGAAAATGTGTTGACATTGAATAAAATCAAAATGTCTTTCCAAGGGTTGAACTCTTAGGAACAATCTAAGAAGTGTTGGATTTCTAACGAGTATAAATACTAGTGAGTTGTAATAACGAAAGTTTATGAGTCTAACCTTATGATTATGAGGTTAATACCAAATGAAATGGCATCGGAGAGATGTTCGATCAACGCGATATACTCGACAATATTGTTCGTCGATCTACCAATAAAAATCCCTTGAAAACTCACTAACTCACCGTTCGGAGTGAAAAATGGCCCACGCTCTAGAGGATAGATTCTATGTACTATGACTAGCACCATGAGCATATCCAACAAATGGTTTCAAAGATTCAGACATACTGCGATGAAATGTAAAGAGAATTACTAACGTCAAGAAAACTCAAAATAAAATTTAATATAGTGAATGCAAATCAACATCATATATACATTATAATACAAAAAACTTACTATGCTCATGATTAAGCATAGTAACATTTCATATACAACCCATTTCTAGGATGTGCCAATGGAATTCCATCGTAATCAACTAACTCATAGGCACCCTTAGCAAGAACTCTTTTGACAATATAGGGGGGCATGCAATAATGGCTCAAATTTCATTGTACCAATTACATCATCTTCTTGATCGTAAAGAAGGACCAAGTTTCCTGCGAGAAGATGTGAGGCTAGACATTTTTGTCATCTTGTGCCTTTATGCATCTCTTATGTGCTTTCGTTTGGCCAATTGGGCTTCACTACACATTTCATCAAGATGGATGAGGTTAAGGAGACGTGCTTATTCTTCACGAGGTGTTCGGTAACAAGTCTCCGGGAGTTTTAACGATGATATTTCACATTGGATTGGTAAGATAACTTCTAGACCATACACCAATTGAAAAAGAGTAAATGCGGTCATGTTTCTCACCAAGGTTTGATATGCCCACAAGGTGGAGTACAAGATCAAATTCTAGTTCCTTTTACGAACTCCTATCATTCGTTGAAGCATTCGTTTAAGAATTTTGTTGATAGCCTCAACTTGTCCATTTGATTGTGGATTATAAGGAGTAGAATTATCATGTAACAATCCTAATTTGGCAATCAATTCGAACATCACGTGGTTGCAAAAATTCTTCCCATTATCTGCAAATATAGCTGTGGGACCCTAAACCATGCAATAACATGATTAAAGAAAAACAATGCAAGCTCGTCTCTCTTTTGTTGTTGAATGTAGGCATCGCTTTCGACCCATTTGGTAAAATAATCGACTAGCGATAATAATATAACCATGCCTCCCAGTACGAATGAGGGTTATAGGTCATGAAGTCAACACCCCATTTTTGTAAATGCTCCCGTAGAGACAATAGGATGCATTGGTGGCTGGTGGTTTATGGATCTTACGATAAAAAAATACTGGCACGCATTGACAACTTCTAACTACGAGGATGCGGTCTCGACAAATAATAGGCCAAAAATAAACCGAGTAGCATAGTATCTTCGCGTGGTAGCATGTCCAGATAAATGTCCACCACAAGCCCCCAACATGACAATCATTTAGCACCTTTTCGGCTTCCTCATGAGTGAGGCACCTCCTTAAAATGGTATTGACACCATGACAATAACGTGTATTGCCGACGATCGAGATAATATTTGGCATGGTATTGAATACGTCACTATTCGAGTGAGAGTTATGAGGTTGGAAAGTTTGAGTTTGGAGATAAATGATGAAATCCCCAATACCAAGGATCAAATGATCCAGATTAGAAACGAGAGACTCATTTGGAATTGATGGTTTCGACGTAGTTGCATTACTATAAGAGGGGAAGGTCACAGAAGCTCGGCCAAAACTAAAGACTTCTTTGACTTGTATTTGATACATTCCAAAGTAAAATTTCTACAAAATGAAAATACATTTTGAATATTTGACCCCCTAGAAATTGACGTGATAATATATAATTCATGGGGTTGCAATCCAAAAACTATTGTTGTTTTTCAAAGTAGGATATAATGGTGAAATATTTGGACAACTTGAGCAATGCCAAGAGCAAGATTTTCTATGTATGAGTACTTAGATTCTATATCATTGAGATTACGACTCAAATAATAGATTGGATGTTCAATTCCATTTTCTACTTGGACCAAATACCATAGCAATGTCATTTCACGTGACGATATATAGGAAATAATCATTTTTATAATTAGGGGGATACACTAATGATGCTGCAATACAAGAGTGTCCTTGACAACATCAAAAGAATCTTGCGCAAATTGGTCCCAATGGGAGGAACCCCCCTTTTTTCAAGAGTCAATTAAATCCTTTAGCCATTTTGGCATAATTTGGAATGAATCTTCTTAGGATGTTAGCATTTCCTTGAAGTTTCTATATACAGAAGAAAGTTTAATGGCGCAGGAAAAATATAGAATGGTCACTGAACCTTCAATTGGTCAATTTGAATTCCTTCTTTTGAGACTACGAATCCAAGAAAATGAAACATAACCAACACAAAACACACATTTATGTGGATTGAGGGGAGTGTTTTGTAGTGTCAAGCGACGCGTAAGAAAATGGCTCTCAAATGCATCGAAGTGATCGATCCGATTTCATGAATGCCTTTGGTAAATCATCTAGATATGGTTGAACAATGTGCTCAATTTCATTGAAAAGCATAATCTATTGCTCTCTAAAAAATTTCCCCAACATTCTTTAAACCAAAAATGAAGTTTCCTATAAGCCAATGTGCCCCAGGGACAAATGAATGTTGTCTTATGTTGATCATCTAGGGTGGATATTGATTTGATTGTAGTCGGAAAAATCTGTCCATGAATGAAATATTTCACATCCGGCACAATCGTCAATAATCTAGCCGATAAAGGGAGTAGGATAGTTGTATTTTGGACAAGCATGATTAACATCCCGATAATCGATGCACACTCTAATGGTTCCTTGTTTTTTTCATAATGGGAACGATATTGGAAACCCACTCAATTAGCGAACGAGGTAAAATGAAACCAACAAGAAAAAAGTTTTTCAACTTTTGCTTTGATGGCAATGGCTTTCTTCGGATGAATGGGATGAAGGCATTAATGCACCAGTTTTTTACATCGGGATACATATTAATAGTCACGTTCAACTATACTAGTATCTATGTTTCGGCATTTCCTCGTAAGACCAAGAAAATACATCATGAAATTCATGAAATAGAGATCGATATGATTCGAGTTCCGATGGAGAACAAGATACAACGGCATGAATATTCTCTACAATGCCAGGTTTTGAGTCGAAATATCGATAGAAATGGTTTCTTCAATATTTGACAAATTTCACTCGAGAATCGATTTCATTAATGGGTAAAGAATTAAAAAATAATTTTTGTATGGATGGGTGATATAGCTAACTAATATTATTTTCTTCATAATGCGGAAGATGGGAACGATGATGATAATCTTCCCATGGTTCTCCTTACGACATCATGGCTTCCAAAATATTCTCATCTATCAAGAACATTGAGGAAAAAAGGATCGGATGGAGTACCAAAATCTAAGGAACAATCAACCCAAACACTCGGCGATGCTGATTTTAGATGTTGTAACCCAATCCGGATAGATTCATTTGCTATGCCAACTCAATAGGTCGGGAGGTAGAAAACTCATCCAATGTATATATCGGAATCATCCGTACTCTTGCTTAAGCTAGATAGAGTGGAAGAGATCATGTAGCGAGTCTCTATACTTGCAATTTCGCCGACGTCGTGGGCGGTGGTAATGCAAACATTCCCATAAGAGTGGAATCCTTTAATATTACTACACTAATGTTCCGAAGTTGTAGTTGGGGTATGTGAACGAACGGAATGCTTCCGCGTTACTCCGTGAGAAGCATATGAAAAGAAGGATAGTTGATTAATGACTATAATTTTACCTTTATGTGGAAAGGCAATCATTCTAAAATATGTAGAAAAAAATAGAAGTCATTTCATATACCCATGGCCTTCCAAGTAAAATATTATAGTCAAGGGGTTTGTCAACAACCTCAACATCAATATTCATTGTTTTTCCCCCCTAGTTCGACATGCGGGGTTATTAATAATACCACAAGGTTTATATGTACATCCATCGGAAAGATGCCTTCAACTTCATTAATGATTGTGATAAGAGTGGCGAGCCAAGTGACTTCCAAATGAGTTTAGAGACATAATGCATGTAGATGCTCCCTCATCAATAATAGTGCGATGAACAAGGTGATTGAGGACATTTACTTGTATGGAGAATGCCAATTCTAGCTAGTGGTTGGGGTACATGGCCCATATTATTAAAGAAGACAAGATTAGAATCGATCGGATCAATTCCCGAAATGGCCGACAATAAAGCTTTTTTTTTGGGAGTGACAATTTTGTAATACCTCAAGAGCAAACATAGCCGGAAGGGGATTGAGCCAAATCTTCAAATATATTAAAATTTTGTGATGCTCTTGCTCAAGGATTATATGTTGATTTGTGAATTACTCCCTTTTGGTGGCTTGATTGTCAATTCGGGGAATAACAATAGGCAGTATTGATTCCATAGACGGATTCGTAGTTGAGGTAGTAGGTTTATCGGTGCATTTGACTACCATAATATTTATGCATTAACACCAAAAATATACATTTGAATGTTTTGTGACATATAACATTAACACTTGGGAACTAGGAGTTGGATCCATAGCAATCTAATTAGTGTCTAGATTTGGAAATGGAGTCATCAGCTGAGGATTGACGCATAGGAAGTCTTGATGATTTTTTAGAACTTGTTAGCTAGTGAGGACAATCCCTAACAAAGTGTTCCTCATTACGAGTATGCATGGATAACGAGGTTTCCTAGGTCCGGACGATTGATCAGATGATCTTTCCGTGGGTTAGAAGTTTTCTTTTTTCTTAGATTTCCCCTTTTTCTTACTCCTTGGTTGCTTGTCACCTTTGCCTTCGTCAAATGACATGTGTTGGAACAAGGTGTCTCATAAAGTCTAGTTGGTCCATTTTGTATATTTTTTTATTATATTTAGTCTAACGCGGGGGGTTTTGGGGTGGGTCAAAGCCCCTAAAGAACTATAAATGGGTTAAGGATAGACCAAGTCTGCATAAACCGTGCATAGGCTAAAATACTATAAGTAGTTGAATTTTTTTTGAGTTGTAAGATAGATTAAGAATGATAAGAGATTAATGCTAAGTGAAAATAGATAGATCTGCTTAGGGTTATTGGGTAAGGACTCCGTTCTTGTGTACACGAGAGGGAATTTGTCTGCTATGCGCAAGTTGGATTTTGGGGTATTGTAAGTAGATCTGAAAGGATTAGTGAATGCAGAAGTATTGTTGAATATATGAATCCATTTGGAATTATTGTGTTATGAATGCGTGATGTTTGGGTACTTAATATATGTTGTTGTATTATTGATTTAATCTGACGAATATACTTATGTTAATTATTTATGTTGTGATACGGACTGCATCTGTTCATTCCTTCATGCAAGGATACTGGAATAGGCTAGTTATTGTTATGTAAGTTCATGATACGTTGATTCTTGTGAGTATCATTATTGTTACACACGTGGATGCAAAGGGGATTACGTAGATATAGCCTCTCGTGATACAAGATGCTGGTCATTATAAGGTTGAATGCAGCTCTGCTTGACTTACCTACCATCTCCCACGGTGTGAAATCTCGTTCTAGCACCCACCCATACTACTTCGGGTGAGACTTTGGTCATACGCAAGGAGGTCACTGCCGAAAGGGCCGATAATATAAGGGTTTATTGGAAAACTTTGAACATTCGAACACAGGGTCGGGGACTCCTCGAGCCAACAAATAGTTTTTTTGCCGGGACCGAGGAGCATTTTGAGTGAGGGATTAGGTAATCCCAAGGTCATATTGGAAGCCTAAGAAAAGGGAAATTGATGAATGGTTTGGACGGCAAGTTCGAGAATTTTCCATAAAAGAAAAACCACGATAAAAGGTTTGACCCTTTGAAGAAGTGGAAGAATAAGTACATTTTCACAAAAATCTATGAGATCTTCTTGTAACGATTGTGATTGAGCTCCATGAGTGGCTCGCAAGGTTGGTGGAATTTCAGAAGTGTTGGAAGGACGAGCGAGTCGTAGAGTGGTCCCCCGAACTAATCCAACAGTTAGAAAAGACTAATAACACCATCACTTGCACGGTGGACCATTGGGTAGACAGTGTGTTGGGAGGATTTGTGACATAATTTGCCATCAATTAGTTTGTCTCCTACTCGGAAGCAGAGCGAAGATTCTTCAAGGGGTTCCGAGGTAAGTTTATGAAGACCTTACCACTGCTAATCAAGATATTATTATGAAAAAAGAGTATTCTGTGTAGCCATACAGAGTGAATGACCTCTGATATGGATGGGAGCACAACGCGAAGTAGAAAATACTACAGAACCAACCTAGAAGGAGATAGATTGGTCTACAGTCTGGTAATAGAAGTAGCTTCGTAGAGTCCTCCAGCCACACCACTTTCAAACTAGCCTAGAGGGAAGAATTCACCTACACCCCCACCACCAAAAGACAACATGGCTGCACACATGAAGTTGCCGACCTTTAAGGGTGTGGGGGATGAAGACATGGATCAATGTTTGTCACAGGATCAGTATGGACTGCGCAGAATGTAGCTAGTGATGCGGTGAAAAGAGCACAGCTATCCCTTGCCTTCGAAGGAAGAGCTTTGTACTGGTACATGGGATACATCAGCTAAAATGCAATTTCAACCATTGAATATATTAATAATTCCCTAAACAAACAGTTCAAGAAACCTAAGTCCTACTCCCAAATCGTGGTTGATCTAAAGGAGTTCAACAAGGGCCTTCTGAATATGTGTGGGAACTCGATCAACGATTAAAGAAGATGATCAGAGAAGGGGGATTCCAATATGATGATAGACAACACACAGAATGGTTCATTGCTATGTTGCTACCTCACCTGTGCGTACCTATGGGGCACCAAACTTTCGAATCACAAGAGAAAGCCTTGGAGGGTGCCATGAAGTTAGAAGCTGCACCGTGGGACGAGACTCAACTAGGCGTCCAACAGATCCAGGGATAGCTGGAAGCGATGCACATAGAGATCCAGAATCTGCGGAAGGAACGGGGGGTAGAGGCTAGCCCCAAGAGATGGTGCATACAATGCCAGGTGAATGGTCATACTAAGGATAACTGCCCTCTGTGAGCAGACTTTATGCAGACTGGGGGGCCTAGCCCATTGCGCCCTAGGGACGTTGCGGGACCCATTGGGCTAGCGTTATGGTGCGATGATTGTCGCGTTGCAGGGCCGCACGATACCAACCTCTGTCCCCGCCTGGCTGTGTATGTTCCGGAGGTAAAGCAACAATGGTGTAGGTTCTACAGATCGGTGGGACATGATGAATAGAACTTTCAGACATATGATTTGATGATTGATCGAGGAAACTTATATAGAGTACAATCACACCCTGCATCGCCAAGAACCCTTGTAGGCGTAGGTGGCTCCCCATCAAGGGGCAAGGGAGGGGGCCAAGGTGGAAGTGAAGGTCAGCGACGAGGAAAACTAATCTGTTAGAACTGTGGCGAAGCAGGACACTTTGCCAGGGATTTTCTGAACCCTACAAGGCAATCCTGATGATATTGCAGACAGCTGGACCATGCGATTGAAGATTGCCCAATCTTGATAGCAAAAATGAAGGAAAAGCAGCTGACACCTACGCAGAATGTGCAGAGAGTTAAGGCTGAGATGCGAGATAAATATCCAAGTGTGAATGTTGTAACACGTAGTGGGATGGCCACCAGGGGACCTGAGGAGGAGGCTGCGATGGAACCTCTGATCCGACAAGCTATTATTAAAAAAGAAGGTTTGGACCTAAAAAAAGGAAAAGAAACATTTGTCATAGCTCGCAAGGATGTTGTTGATGCAGAGGCAACTACTACTCAGGCACCTGCAAACCTCAAGGCAGATGAGGAGGTTGAGCCCTTTTTGCAGGAATGTATGAAGCTGTTGCAAAACCCAAAGCTTGTGGAGAATATTCAGGCATTAAATGATAGCTGCACATCGCGACCCAATCTACCCCCGGAAGTCAAGGATGTGCACAAGCTATATAGGTATAAGAAACACACTGGAAGAGAAATGCATTTGATTGCACATATTGGTGACTACGAAATGAGTCAGGTTATTTTGGACCTAGGGTCAGATGCGAACGTGTTACCTAAGCATAATTGGCAATGAATGGAGAGCCTAAGTTGGAATGGTCCATTATCCAGCTGTGCATAGCAAACCAGCAGAAAATCATCCCACTAGGAAGGTTGTCTAAAATTACGGTGGATATTGCAGGAGTAAAGGCCCGAGCCGACTTTTAAGTAATTGAAATTGTAGAAGATGCGGACCCCTACCCTGCACTCTTAGGGCTAGACTGCGCCATAGATATGGGCAGTATCATCAACCTCAAAAAGAGAAGCATGGTGTTTGAGAATAATGGTACAAGGGTGATAGTACCATTAGATCCTGAAGAAGGTGAACAATACACAAAGCCGGTGCGCGACGAAGAGGAGGTGGATCACATTTACAAGTTGATTGCACGGGACAAAGATTGGATCAACCCCATGATGGAAGGAGTAATTTGCTAGGAAAAGGATAGTGAATTTTTCTCTAACTCTGACGGGGAGATGGAGAATTGGAAAAACCAATTGCATGATTTCTCAGCGCTGCGATGTCTTCAAGTCACAAGGGACTTCTGCTGCATTTCCTCAGAGGTAAGATACCTACCCCACTTTGATGGTTCTGGTAGAATTAAGGAATTTTTGTGAGCATTCGAAGCAGAGGTTCCCAAGGGACGAAGGTTATGGGCCCTTAAGCTAGCCATGCATGGAACACCTGCGCGCTGATGAGAGACACATGAGGAGGCATTCTAGGATTGGGAGGAATGTCGGGATATGATGATCCTATGATTTGAAGCCCCAACCGGCATGCAGGTCAAGGCATTCCTTGGATCAAAAGATCCACGCTAATATCTAATGACATGGGAAGAACAATGGTGTGACAGGACGACTAAAGAGTGGGTTCACTTTCTGATTCATGAACTAGGGCTGCTTTCGTCTGCATGGTACTTAGATGCGGAGCTACATCGGCGCACCTGCCATTGGGGGACGTTAAAGGAAGAGTTTCTAGGAACATATGGGTTATTAGGCAGGACCGAAGTGCTTAACATAGTCCTGCGAGACATTAACACTAGGGTGTGGGGTGAATCGTACCTGTTTATCGCACCGGAAATACCCACATGGAAAACGTGGATACCAAGCATGATCAGCTACCATAGCCTAGTCCCAACAGAGTGTAAGGATGATCTGCGAGCTGCTCTGGACTTAGAAACGGAAGGGGTGCGCACAACTATCGGGCTACTCAGGCTGTGAAGGGGTAGCAATGGGACACACCCTACGTTGGCTAAGAATGAGGATGCGAATACAGAAGGCAGAGTTATCATACGTTCGGTGACTCTCAAAACAAGGAAACAACTGTGATCACTCCTCAGCCATGCAGGGTATTACAAAATTTTTGTTTGGGAACATGTGCTACTTACAACACCTCTAAGAGACTTTTTTACGCAGGGGGTCCGGTTCGGTTGGGATGACACCTGTCGGGAAAACATGTCGTCGGTTGTGAAATACTGTAGGAACACACCTATGTTGGGGGAGGACACGCAGGAGGCACAGGTGTTTGACCCAAGCATAGCAGGAAGGTTGAGCACACAGGAGATGCGAAAACTAGTTGTTGGCACACTAACAGCTGGTAGGAAGAAAAAGTTACCGTTGAAAGGTGCGGCCGCTTGGCATTCAATAAGGTGGATTTTGGGGACTTTTTACCGTTTATCTGATGGTAAGCTCCAGGTGAATTTCACCCTACCATTGGATGACCACAAGCACTATAAGAAGGGCAGGGTAGCTCAGCTAAAGGATATGCCTCACTTGCATAGCCTGTACTTCTCACCTTGGTTTCGAGCGAACTTGAGCTATATGATTCTCTTGGTCTGCACTTTCCCTTTCATGTCTGATCAGCCTACTCCTTCTGATAGTAGCCACCTAGAGCTGGGATTCCGTTTTCATGCTAGGATGACGGCCACAAACCCTGCTGAACCCTTAGCACCAATAGAGCTAGAAAGTGAGGACGTAATGGTGATAGGGGTTGAGGATGAGGAAGTACTCTCTACACTAGTCACAAGGAAGGGAAAAGAGAAAGAACAGGGCTTGGGGAAGCCCTCGAAAGCTACAACATGGGATGCAGGGAGGCCTAGGACTTCCCTGAGGCATGCCAAATCTCCACGAACAATGCCTTAGGATCAGGATGCATAGGAGGAAGCCCAGCTCGCGAATCTGATCAATTGGTTACCTCCCTTCATCCGACCGTGTTGGCCTTCAACGCACATGGCCAAAAACTTGGATGGTTTGATCACCTATCTCCAAACGCCACTAACCTCGGTTTAAGTCCCTGTCATCAGTGATCCTTGCGGGAGGCTCCATGAAGTTAAATTTGATGATCACGACTTGGCGAATTATGAAGCCTTCCCTGAGCTGGCTCCCACGTTATACTTCAACACAGTTTATGTGAATGATGGGGTCACAGTCATTCCTCAACACTGGGTATGTGGATTGGCTGGAGCCGGGTTCTTGAACCTGCTGTGGATGCCCCATTTCGGCCATTACAATGTCATGGACTGGCTGGCCCGACAGTTGCTCGCCTTGATTCATGATGGCTACTTATGGATTCGGGACCAAGTCCTCATTGATGTTGCGTTAATTCACTGGATTACGGGCTGCACCGTCTAGAGCGAGTGGGAAAGAAATATGAAGGTGATACTATTGAATTTGTTTGCCAAAAATATAAGGTGGAGCGGAATACCCGAGGCTTTATCATCAAATCCATCAGCGACTGTGCTACGCATATGGGTATCATATTATTAGCATGCAAGCTAATGCAAAAATTCTAGGTCACAACCATCCCTGCCTATGTCATTTGATTAGCAGGCCGGTGTATGAAAGGGGTCTGCCTCAATTGGGCCCAATATTTGTGTGACGAATTCCTAACCAACGTCCATGAATCTCAGGAACAAGGGAAGGCCTTTTGCTACTCTTGGCTACTGCTCCTTATAGCATTGGTTTCCTGGGAGGCCCTTGAGGAGTCAGTCCTCCTCGAGCTCACTCCAGAAATGTGCGAAGGAGCTCGCTTCACCCATGTATGGGACTCCAAGGATGCACAGTGCGTGGAAGATAACCAAGTCTTTTGGGTCCTATTCCAGAGCAGCTTGGCCGCAACCATCAACTCTCGACCACGACTATCCCCAATGGTGTATAACAAGTATAAAAGTATTGCAGCATTCCAGGTTACGATGCACCACATTCAGATCCACGGCCTCAAGGGTAAAACCTGGACGTCCCTCCTGTATATGGTAGTAGATGAGGACATTAACCATGTGATCGAGCTATGGCCTCCTACCTAGAAGATAGGCTTCAAAATCTCCACCAAGGAGATTGCAGAACCAAGAAAGCATGATTCGGACGCAGCCACGAAGAAGAACGCACTGCCCAAAAACACCGGGGCCGAAACCCAGGTCGATCCATCGCCAAAAGTAAACCTCGGGGGAACAAAGCGAACAAGTGAGCCTGACAAGGGACCCTGAAAGAAGCAATGTGCGCAACGGGGAGAATATGATGCGACGGTCACACTAACTGAGGGGGACCTTGAAAAAATAGCGAACGTTGTCACAATGGCCACAAAAGACAAGTGGGTAGCCCTAGAGGAACACCAAAAGGCTACAATTGACACCCTCCAGGCTAAGCTCCACACCCCACAGTTAAAGACAGACACACTACAGGCCAGCGTGACTCAGGTACAGCCTCCCTTAGCAACCGACCGTATAGTTCTTGCTACGAAGGAAAGTCGTCTCTGCGCCAGACCTAGTGCTGCCCTCATGATCAATCCACTGGATCAAGCAGTCCAACTCTAGGTAGAAATAGGGGTATAGCTGAATCTAGCCACGCTAACCCATGATGCGTTACAGGGCCTCCACACTGCCGTATTCCAAGAGATTCACCATCGAGACCAACAAGTGCACCAACAACTTGGGGTGGCCGAGCAGACCATCGCGCAGCAGAACACTGAAGTACTTCGCACTGTCACACAATAGGCGGAGCTCGAGACATTGATCCACTAGCTCTGCACGCAGGTTACAGAGGAAATCCTGGCCGCAGCCACCCCCCGGGCTAAATTTGAATGGTTGGTCGCCACATTGAAGGCGTCCAGGATGGAGATGCAGGTCGTGAAGATGCAACTAGAGCAGCAAATACCGACTTACAGGCCAAGTTGCAGCTCGAAACACCTCCAGAGGTACAAGCCCAGCATGCTGCGCTTGTGATCGAGGCCACTAACACCATTATAAGATAGATTACTTAGGACGCCCGGTTACTCTAAGATGCCATGCAGCTTTGGACCAAGATCCAGCGTGATCGGGTCCTCCAGAGAATCAATTAGGACTTACGACAGAAGGAAGAAGCCTTCGATCTTGTCAAAGCGACATGGCCCTCCTTATTTCCTGCATAGCATCTGGCATGCTTGAAGACTAGCAACGCGCTCCAAGATGAGATTGAAGAACTTCAGTGCAAGAAGCATGCCATTGCGGAATGCTTGAAGCCTTGGGCCGACGCAGACCTCCAGCTATCACAGGATACCGATGTTGCGGTCAAGCGACTGAATCAGACACAGGAGAGTGTCACTGTAGCGACCGAAGGATTGACATCCTAGAAGCTTGTGGATATTATGCAGAGTGTTGCTGCTCAGAGTCAAGAAGTGCTGCCCCCACTGATTGCCGCTGTCAACACACTACGCACACAGGTGGAAACCCCTCCACCACAATGACTCGGGACGATTCATAAGATTGTGTTGGGGGACTGTTGGAACAGGGTCTCCTGCAAGCTGCGAAACTGGTCCATTTTGTGTATTTTTTTTTATTATATTTAGTCTAGCGCAGGGGTTTTGGGGTGGGTCAAAGCCCCGAAAGCATTGTAAATGGGTCAAGGGTAGACCAAGAGTCTGCAAACCACGGTTTGCAGACCATTGGATGCATAGGCTAAAATAGTATAAGTAGTTGAACCTTTTTGAGATGTAAGACAGACTAAGAATGATAAGAGATTGCTACTAAGTGTGAATCGATAGATCTGGTTAGGGTTGTTGGGTAAGGGCTCCTGCTGCTATGTGCGCGGCGGGCTTCTGTCCTGTTATGTGCGAACCCTACTGCTGTGTGCGCAGGTTGGGTTTTGGGGTATTGTAAGTAGATCTGAAGGATTAATGAATGTGGAAGTATTGTGGAATATCTGAATCCACTGGAGTTACTGTGATATGAATCTGTGATGTTTGATTGCTTAATATATGCTGTTGTATTATTGATTTAAGCTGAAAACATACCTCTGTTACTTATTTATGCTGTGATCTGGATTTGTTCTATTTTAACTCATGCAAGAATATCTCGAATAGCTATGTTATTGTTATGTGAGTTCATGATCTGCAGGTTTCTGTGAGTATCATTGTTGTTGTGCACATGGATGCGAAGGGAATCTGTAGATATTGGCTCTGTGATACAATATCTGGTCGCTATAAGGCTGAATGCAGCTCTACTTGACTTACCTACCCTCTCCCAGGGTGTGGAAACCTGGTTCCAACACCCACCCATACTACTTCGGGTAAGACTTTGGCCTATGCAAGTAGGTCACTGCCGAAAGGGCCAGTAGTATAGGGGTTTGTTGGAAAACCTTGAACATTCGAACCTGGGTCGGGACCCCTTGAGCCAACAGCGCCCCTTTATAATTTTCATACTATAACACCTCCCGATATACCTGAAGGTACGTGGAAAAGCTACGATATACTTATGTACGTGGAGTGAGGTATCACACTCAGAACGTATCACAAACAATTAACAACAGTTTCTATGTTTAACAACGCTGGAACACGTCTCTAGCGTAGACCTTCTAAATGTTATTGTTATGGTTCCAATTCTTTTTTAGGTAAATTGATGTAAATTTTAAGTTGATCTTGTTTATCAATTTTCCTTTCAAGGTTCACCGTGATGATGTGATGAAAATTCCTAAAATTCAAACTAAAATGATAAGAAAAATTTTTAATTTTAGTCTTTTTCAATGAAAATCCTAGCTACTGAAGAGAAAGAGCAATCATTTTTTAGAACAACAAAGAGCACAAACTAATATGCAACTTTCCTAATTTGTTCCTATGCAAAACACACAACTCACTATATGCAAATATAGGTTTTTCTTTTCAGTTCCCTTAATGTGAATGTAAAAAGGAAACTATATGCATCAAATAAAAAAAAAAAAATTCTTTCTTCTTTCAGAAACGATGAATTTAACAACAATTTCTCTTTTAGGAAAAATGAAGAATGGAACTACAATTTTTCCTACAGGAAGTGAAGAATTTAACGAAAATTTCCTTTACGAGAACAAATGGATCTAATGAAGAAATAAAAAATTTTGAATTTGATTTGTCAATGATAAAGAAAAACACTTAAACAGACATTGAACAAACTTACTTTTCAAAGGAGGAAGATTTAGGCAAATTCACTGGTCTCTATGAGGTATCAGACAATTGAAAAAACAACAAAGAAAATGTTGAAAGTGATTGCAATGACAAATTCAAAGGGAATCTAGTTAGCTTAGGGAGACAATGCATTGCAAATCAGCCCTCAGTGGGAGATAATGCAAAGCACCGTTTCTTGACCAACAGTGCATTGGGCACAACAGAGATTAAAAAAATAAATCTACTGACACACTTCTAATGCAATTCTTTGTTTAAAAAGCTTAGTAATTGAGAGTAGATGCTACTGGGTGGATAATCAGAGGAAAAACACACCAAGGATGAAGGGAAACTCCCCAGTATGGTCGCCAATCTGCTATGTGGAATTATGAATTACAGATAAAACACATTCCCTAAATGTGGTGCTATGCATTTAGAACAATAGATCAAATAATTTTCATATTCTTTCTCTAAGAGTAAATAGACATACAAAAATATGTAGAATCTTACTTGTGATCCAAGCGCTTCCTATTCTCCTTATGTCACTCTTGTTGTAGCTTCCAATCCAACTTTGATCGCTAGACTAATTCCTGCAAGTATAAACACTAAATAGCAAAGAGATTGCAATATACATATGGCTATCTACCTTAATCGGTTAAATCAATGAAACATGAAACATATACATCAGCTAAGAATCCATGATATGAAAGATAGAAACATATACAAATACATATGTGGGAAAATGAGCAACAATATTTATTAATGGATAAAAGGGGGAGGTTACAACCAATGATTGATTTGATGTCACCAACTCCAATATCATCCCAGCCTCATCACAATGAACATCTCTCCAGCAACACATCACTCAAATCAAATACTCAATTGAGAATTCAACAACATTTCTTTACCAAATTTCTTCCTTCCCAAGCACTAGGATTTGTGCTCAATTTATAGAGCAGTTGAAGGTAGTTTCTCAATCAATGACTTTCTAATAATAGGCAAGACATGTTCCCAAGCTCAAAGGTGTTAGATGGACACATGGATTCGAAGTTTGACACATATGGAATCTTCTAGAAGGCACTGGCCATGTGGAGATTCTGGAACAATGATAATTTATATCCCAATTGACCAACGCACCCTTGAATGCCAAGAAGTTCTTTGCAGAGCACCCTTGAATGGAGGTAACTGCATATGCAAAGCAGTTAGTCCCTTGAGAGACTGCGTTGGTGAGCTCATAGGTGATATAACATGTACTTCAAATATTGGAAACCTTGCAATAAAATTCATGGATGATTTGTTCTTGTTCTTGTCTTAGGGCATGTAGCAACTAAAATGATAGGGGATGATAGACCCTAATTCATTGGTACTGGGGATGATGTCCAGTTTAGCCAGGTCATTGGGAATGATGCCCAAATTGACCTATAACACCTTCCTTGTAATGACAGGAGTTGAGAAAGCTCCATGAAGCTCGAATTATGAGAACCCGCCAACTAAAACCATGAAATGCTTGAAACAAAAGAATGTGGCTTTCATTCCCAACAACATGGATAATCAATCTATCTGAACCAAGTCTTGAGAGGAGAGTGAGGGGCCATTGACTTTGAGATGGAGAGCCAGCATCTAACTGAGAGACAAATAAGGTCGTCTGCTTACTGAGAGGTAGCAGATTATATTCCTTGAAAGTTGCACCATCACAGAGAGTTGTGAAGGCCAAGTAAATCCTCATATTCCCCATGTACGCATTGAAGGATGAAAGTTTCTCCACCAGAGGAGGATAGAAAAATTGATGCTCCAATCTCACGAAGACCAGTGTATGCCAATGTAGATCAAGAGGGGAGGCATGGATGCCATTGACCGATGGAGGGGAAGCACAGAGCATGGCTAAAGGGAATGCAGATATTGCAAAGCTATGCACCTGGACATAAAATGAACTTGAGGATTTATGGTTGGCCATGATGCCACCCTCACACAACTCCAATTGAAACCTTTCCCTATAATAATGAATCCTCATTATTAAACCGCAAGTCATGGACCACATTTCATACAACCACCTAAAGCATAAGAGTACAACCATTGCACTGGTGTAAATGTGCCAACTTGCAGTGGAGTCTATGCAATGAGTTAAATGGTTCTTTATTCTTTTTTCCTTCAACATGGTTATGACAATTGTGGTGGAAAAGAGCAAAAAGTATATATTACTTTAAAACAACTTGTTAAATATTCTTAAAATACTAAGTGGACAGAATAATTCAACACACACAATTTGATTGACATACCAAAAAAGTAAGGAAATAATTTTATAGAAATTATGAATTTAAATATATAAAAATAATTATAAAATTCAATTTTTTAATTATTTTTATTATATAGATTAAAAATTAATAAATATATCCAAATTCTAGATAAAAAGAAATAAGTAAATCTAGCCTTTTAATATTTTAATAAAAATAAAAAGCACACAATATTTTAACAAAAATCCAAATTCTAAAATAACAAAAAGAGAGGTAAAAGACAGTCTTACATTTCGTCCATACAACTTACATTTCTGTGTATAAAGTACAAAACAAAGTTATAATTGCATTAACGCAAGTCAAGTTATAACAAGGACTACATGCATTTGGGAGTCCCTGCCTCTCCATAAGTTTGTTTTGACATTTTTGAAGCACATAAACGTTAATTTGCTTGATATGAAGTATGTTATTTTGCAATGTCTCTCTACGTAAGTTTGTTTTGACTTTTTTTTTAAGCACATAAAGGTTACTTTGCTTCATATTAAGTCTATTATTTTGCAATGTCACAGTTCAAATATTTTTGTATACCACAATGTGAGCAATATATACTATACGAGCAAAAAAACTGTTTCAATTAAATATAAATAAGGTTCTGTATATGGTTCTAGGGGCTCTATATGAGTATGGGTCAAATTTGTTTCGATCAACTATAAATAAGCATTTGTATATGGGTTTAGGGGCTCAATATATGAGTATGGATGTGGCTATGGAGTCGAGAATTAACTAATATTTATTTCATAAAGTCCCTGATATGACCAATAAAACAACACATCATACCTAATTAGTTCATGACACATAGCTAATGCTCGCATGACACCTAACATGTGGCATCAAATTTTTTACCTTTCCATAGCCAAAAAACCATTATCACCAATTGTTTTCACCACATCATCCTTGATGACTTCATGATCACATCACCCATCTTTTAAAATATTGATATCTCATATCTCATATTGATAAGCATGATTAGTTAAGTTTGATACGTTAACTAAACACATAGTTAGCAAGTAGATAATAAATTCACTTTCATAGAAAGATAGGATGATTTAATATTATAATTTTTAAAGAAGAATCTAATAAATATCAAAATAATGTAAACATATTCTTTCAAAAACTAGAATATCTATTTAATGATGACAATGTGAGTGATATGGGGTGTTTTCATTATCATTTTAGAAATGATATTACTTATTAAAAAAAAAAATGGTTTAAAAAATAATTATTTTATTTTAAATATTTTTGAGATTGAGATTTAAAAATATCAAAAATAATATTTAATTATTTTTTGAAAAAAAAAATATTATTTAAATCTTTAAAATGTTTGAATATTTATTTAATTTTTTTTTAAAAAAAAACATATTAAGATAAGAGTTTTAGATGACTTAATAGAGATAAAGATTGGTTGAAAAAAATATAAATACTATATTAATTTTTTTTTTAATTGCACTTTTGGGATTCTACATAAATAAGTTAACTAATTGTAACTTGTTTAGAGGAATTAGATTGTGCTAATATTAACATTTTATGTTTGCTTACTTTGGTAGGATTACTTATCATTTTATTAATTTTTTTTAATAAAGTTTTTAAACTTTTTGGAATAGTTAAAGATTAAAGTTTGACAACACATTAATAAAAAAAAATTGTGTTCATTGTTATTAGTTAAGTTTGGACCAATGCAAATTATAGTGTTTAAATTCAAAATTTCAAAAATATAGTTTGGACCAATGCAAATTATAATGTTTATAATTAAAAAACAAATATTATAAAATAATGTTTTTACATGAGTATAGCATTGTGGTGATACAAAACCACAAGTATTTGGAGCATATTACAATTTCAAAATAACAAAGGTGTTAATGGTTGTAAAGTTATCACCTTACATTGTCTTTTTAATTTCATGTGATAATCTAGTACATAAATTTTATTTATAAAATAACTTACTCTTAAATATCTGAGAAAATGATTAAGTTGCAAAGTAATTAATTTGTAATTTTGTAATTGTTATAATAATGGATGATAAATAATGGTTTTCCTTTTGAGATCAATTTGATCGCCCCAAATTATGTTTGGCCACAAAAGCTAAATTATGAATTTTTTTTCATTTTGTGTAGAGTGTGCTATGAAATAGGGCATGTAATAAAAAAAATTTCAAAGTGTGAGAGCAACAATGATCAAAAAATAACCAAGGTCTAATTGGTGGGAAGGAGGTCACGGCCATCACTATATGGTATACAAAAAGGGAGAGTCACAAGATAAGCAACAACGATAAAATCAACCAAAATTTGATATTTCCAAAGAAAATGAATCATAGGCAACAACAGTCACTCAGGAAAAATCACATGAAAGTGAATATTCTTCGAACTCAGAGAAATTGGAACAACAACAAACCCTCATTGAAAAATGGATCCCCTCAGGAAACCATACAGAATAATGTTGGAAAGATAAATTCTTTGGCAGATGCGGTCACTAAGGAAGAGTTCAAGAACAACAACATGCACTTGTCGAAGAATGACCTGTAGTTGAAGAATGACTCGACAAAATTTGCAGAAAACATAGGTTGGAATCAAGTTGAGAAGAAAAGAAAAAATATTTCTATAGGAAAAAAAGAAGTCAGAGTAAATCAAAACAATAATATCAAATAATGGAATGTAAATATGTCTAGATATTGAGGTTTTTTTGGAAAACTTTTAAGTCGTAGTCTAACTAGCCTATATTTTTTCCCTAAAAAATCATGGAAATTCTGGCAAGATTTTAATAAAATCTGGCAAATATTTTTGTAAATCCATGTAATAGTTATCAAACTTCAAGATTTTGGGTGCCTTTGAGGTTTTTGAGGGTGTTGAATCCATTTCCACCATAAAAAATATGATTCAAACACAACTACTGCAAGATTTCTTAAATGTTTTTTGCCCGCATTCCAGCCACTTTTGGTCGTCTGGGGAATTCCTCCGCCTCAGTAGACAACTCCAAATTTTAGTTGGAAAGGGACTAAAATTTTTATGTCATGAGAAACTCGCTTGAGGGTTTGGATTTAGCCTTCGTGCTCAATTTCAAAAATTCAATGAAGATTGGAATATGTAAATATTTTGAACCTTGTATTCCATTTTTTTTTAATATTTTACAAATATCTATATGTTTATTTTAAATATAAAAAATAATAGAAGGTAAAGTATAAATTAAATGGGTGGAAAAAGTTGATAGGCATCAATCCATGATAAGCATCAAAATATTTAGCTCATGCTATATTTCATTAAAATTAAAAGAATAATAAAAATTAACTAAATTTTAATTTTATTATTATTATTATTATTGTAAAAAGAATTAATATAAAATTAAACATATATACATTTTAAAAAACATATAACAAAATTCTTTATAATGAAGATTCATCCCCACTTTACAAAGAGATTCTTAATTTGTAAATAGCTTTTTACATTACTATGGACCAATATCATGGCTTATCAATACAATATTACCAAAAAAACATAGCTCATTTCATATGACATTTGTAAATATGAAATTTCCTTAATTAATCCGTAAAAAAAGGCATAACTACTTTAGAAATAATTTCATAGATGTTAAATCTCTACCTTACACTTAATAATAATTATTGAGAATTAAATTAAAATTATCAAAGCCCTATTCCAAAATAGACATGTTAATTAATATATACCATGGACCAATACCATGTCTTATCAATACAATATGCCTCAAAAAATCAGAACTAATTTCATATGACATTTGTTAATATGATTAACAATTTTTTTGGGAAAAAAATAACATAACTACTTTAGAGATAAATCTCAATCATTGATTTATAAATACTATTAATAATATTATAAAATATTCCATGGATATTAAATCTCTACCATCAACGCAATAAGGATTGATAATTATATTAAAATATTAAAATTCTTACTCCAAAGTAGACATATCAATTAAAATAATGAAAAAATAATTATACAACATTTTCAAATTAACTCCACTTTTACCTCCAACCCCAATTTTTTATATGCTTTGTGAAGCCTTCGTAGATGCATGAGTTATATGGTTCGTGAAGCTTCACAAACTTGATAATTGAGAGTTATCAGAGACATTGTCAAAGAGTTTTTTTCTTGTATGGATTTGTATGTCCTCTTAGCCTATAAACAAATTAGATTGGGTGATCATTTATCCCCTACCAAAAACATGTGTCTTTAGACAAGTAATGTAATGACCAACACCATATATGTATATATAAGGGGTATATTTATGTGGATTGCAATTTTTGGGAATCTAGGAAGCTGAAATAATCATTTGAAATTTTTCATGATTGTTAGATTCTAGAAATATAGGTCAATTTTTTGACCCCTCTCATAAAGTAATATTCCTTTTTAGAAATTTCTACAATATCTCCAGTGAGGACACTGTATGAGGAAACCAGTGCAAAAATAACGCAGACCAGGGCTTGGATCCTCTAATATATGTTGTATGTATCTTAAATATAGAATGGAATTAGAAAAAAATCACTCTAGCTACTTTAAACAGATCTCCCCAACTCATATATGCATAAAAGCACCCGAATCCTACTACTTCATAAAATAGAAATGTCGGAGATTGCAACAACGTTATTTTTATTATGGCATATACAGAAAATGATAGTTTAATATATATCTATAGCTTTCATTAATCATGGAATCAGAAATGAGATGTTAGACCTCTTTTACAAGCACCTCGGATTGCCCCGGCAAGGGTTTCTGGCAAAAATAGCAACATAAAAGTAGCTCTGCAGAAAATAACGCTGTACCCAGCAACATTACATAAGAAAAACGAAATATGATCTTAAATAGAGAAAACAATACAATAATTGGCCCAAGGCCTCCCTCAATAGATCTCCCGGAGTGAAATAGACTCCTCCTCCTCTAAAACTAGCACAAATGGAAAGATGTACCCCCAACTACTGCAGCTACTGCAGAAATAACGCAATCCTTGGAAGTGACTGCACTGTCTAGGATGGAGAATGGTTTCCCTCAAGATAAACGATGAGAATTGAACTCAGGACCTCCTCCTTAGATATCCCAATCAGTTATACCAATGGTGAAGATAAAATTCCCGCATGAGAATTCCTTTATACTAAATAGTGCTGCAACTCCGGCTAAACAGCTGAAGCTTGCAATCAGTCATAAGACTGAGACAATTTTTTTGGGAAATAACTTCCTAGAGGTCATTGGGTCAGAAACCTCCACATATCGGGGCATACTATTCAAGAAGGACTCACACAACCAAACTTGTACGCTAAAAACTAGATATTATCGGTTGTAGAACTCACCCGTAGATCCTACGTTTGATGTAGATCCGACGGGGTCCAAACCCCCAGCAACTCTTCTTCCTCTTCAACCTGAAAATCAAGAAAAAACGTGCACGGAAATCTAGTTGTACAACATATATCTTTCCTGAATGTCAGTATAATCCATGTGAAACATCATATAAACAATAATAAATGTTTAATTAACAGTATTTTCACATATATAAGCAGATATTAACATGTGAATTCGGAAACAAGATGGTTCTTCTTCATTACGAACAACATGTACAATAATATAAGGTGGAGAGATCACCTGAATCCTTCCACGATCTTTGAATAGACCGTCATCTAGATCCGTCCTGCCCTTGCATTGCTAGGATTCTTCCAAGACTTGTGCACACGAGATGACATATAAGCCGATGAACATCTACAGGAAACAAGGGTTTCCTATAAATACCTGGGAAGTGCAGGAGGCACAGGAAATCAGACTTGAATTGGCTCCAACATAGTATAATGTCTATAATTTTTCTCCCTCTCTTTAGGCCATGCATATGAGGGGCTTTAATACTCCCTCAAAGTAGTTTCAATCAGTTGGAAATAGTTGGCCATGGGTTGGGGTGGTTGAATTATAGGAATAACCATCAACCTAGCCTCAAAAATAGGGTTTTTATATATATTTTTAATGATTTGAATGAATATGCGGAAAAGTATCTCTGGACTCACGTATAGACGCGGAAAAGTATGGGCATATCCGCGTATGGGTTTTGAAACACTGTTTTTTATGAACTTTTATTCAAGTCTGTGGGAAAGGGTGCACAAGGCCAAAGAGACAATCATGAATCACATGAGTGTGAAAAATGATGCTATAACAGATGCCCCCTAATATATGAGGTTAGAAGGGGTACATGATGGCCGAAATGTATTATGTGCATAGAAAGAACTTCGCAAGGACAAGAGAGGACTTCACCAGATTTCAGCCTGCCAAAAACCAATGAAAGAAAACAGAGAGTCAGCTCATGTCTGAGGTGGGCATACCCATGCTCAGTCAAAAATATATCCATATAGAAAGTACAAAATAGATCCAGAATGTATGCAAGTATATCTGAACTAAAAGTACACAATGAATCATCTGAGCATGGCCCGGAAGTACAAGTCGGAATCAATGTCCAAGTATCACATATAGCAAACTGATCAATGATGCTGAAAATAGATGTCTGATCACAAAAGTAATGGAATCTTTAGGTACAAAGTCATAAGGGGTGGAACACATGGTACAATCACGCAACTCGGGAGCCAACATATAAAATGCTACTGTACTAACACTGCAACATATAAGGGTGGACAGCATCACTGGAAGAAACTGAATGGACTGTCAAAAGTGAACTGAAACATGTTGATGCAACCCGAGGTCTTCACTGATCTCTATGGCACAATTCTACACAATGGGAATAAATGAGCTGAAGTCGACCATGTGAGAAATCGTTTGATTACCGGTCAATAATGTATACCGTTAACAAATGCGAGGCGACCCACCGATAATGATAATGAGTGTCAAGGTGCCCCAGTACAATCTAACAAGTGCGAATGAGTAAGTTGAAGTCGAACACTTGGAATAATCTACCAATCAGGAGGCAATAATGAATCCCCACTGTCGATAGCGAAGAGTCTGCCACTGATGATTGCAAACCCTAAGGTACTGACAAAAGACTCTAGATCTTATTCCCAGAGCAATGAGTCGGAGTCGATGGGAAAAGATCTGCTGGAAGGAAGGTGTTAAGGCATCCCACATCAGTCCAGCGTGAGTGTAACTCGCAGGCCAAGATTTGAAAGGAATCGGATGAAGCAGAGTGACGGAACCAAACCGAAGTACGTTTCTGACATGCACAAGATGAAGCTAACGCATGGAAGAAACCCTCTGAACCAACCAATAATGAAAGCTAACACAAAGGCGAGATATACACCGATAGGGTCAAATGGAAATCAAGGTGCTGCACAAATCCCAAGTGTGATAATGTATGCTAACGTCGAACACAAGGAAAACCACTCAGTCAAAGACCCATAATGATGATCAAATGCTGAGCACAAGGTCACCTATCAATGATGGAAATAAGGCTAGGGTGCGGCTCTAGGTTTACTCTCAGAGCAATATGTTGTAGTCGATAAGAGACAAACCCGCTAGCAAGAAGTCAATGGAGACCTTCTCAAACCAGCACGAGAAAATACCAAACATCTGATGTGATAGAACAAGATACTGAAAATACCGAGAAGGCTGACTGAATAATAAGTCAAGAGACACCGCAGAATGGCCGACTCTGGTTGAACTTCCCTTGAACAAAAGCACGACTCATGATGACGATGGCAGTAAATAATGACACTTTATAAGTTTATTATGCAAGAGCCAAAAACAAACTCTCCATATGATTGGAAGAGATAACCAACCGGAGGAGGACTGACCAGTGAAACAAGGTAACAGCTAAACCTAGGTCAAAACTAAAACCATCCCAAATGAAGGAAATATATAATGGTATGTGCTTTTTTCAAGGGCGACAAACAGATACTGTACTGCCATCAAATTATGAAGTAACATCCCGTTCCCGCTCTTTTTGTCATATTTTTTTTTTTTCTTTTTCATATAATAAGCCTGAAAAAGAATAAAAGAATGCTATAGTACAATGGATATAACAAGTATCATGAAACAGATGCACTAGTTCCTGGAATAGGAACCATCCTATGCCTAATGTAAGGTGGTGGAAACTGGTCAATGATACTCAAAGGAATGTTCCATCCATGGGTAATAAGGGTGTCAAGTCGCGATAGCTAAGTGCATGCAATGGTTAACTTGTACAGAAAGTCAAGGTCAAAAGATGGCTTAAACATCGAGTCCAAATGAAGCCGGCTGAAGGCCAGGATAAAAAATTAGCCAATATGCAATGCAGTAATACAACTCAACAACACTAAGGAGCCTCTAGGGTAATAGCCAGAAAAAATGATAGTGAAGAAGAAGAATGAAGCTTCAACACATAAGTCATGGCGGGACTAAAGAGGACTCCCGAGCCTATATAAAGCGCAGCATGGGCAGCAAGTGCTAGCGAGGAACTAACTAGGAAGCCCATGTAAAGGAAGGCTCTACCACCAAGTCATGATTAAATAATCAGTGAGTGAAATGGGTGAAATACTCATGACCTGATGGGATCGACCCTACGGTAAGTGATCAAAATGGAGGCTAGTATGCAAAATGCAACGGAAAGTGGATTTCCTAACCTATATGCCAGTGAAGATCATATACCTGCCATGACAGGTCAGCAGTCATGGATCAAAACAAACCGGAACAATCTCAACTTCATCTAAATGTACCTGAAAATATACCAATCTTGACACTTACAAGCACCTGGGTTATGCAGCTTAAGATAGATTGAAAAAAAAGGCATAACAAATTTTTGCAAAAAATTTCAATTTCTGGGCATAAATACACATTTCACCTCATATTTGGTTCATTATTACTTGCTAATTTGGAGAAAAAAAGATCTAGAGAAAAAACCCTCTTTCGTCAAAACAGGAGCAATCAGCGGTCAAACTTCACCGGATCAGTCAGATAAGTTCTTAATCCATCATTATTATCAATTTTGTCCATTAATAGAGTTAAAATTTGGAAATTTCACCGTAAAAAACATTTTTTTTTAATTTAGGGCTCTGTGCATACGCGGGTTTGTGTGGACGAACCTGTGTATGATACGTGACTGTCTGCAAGGGAATTCGCGTATGCGCAGTTCATGATGTAAAAAATGCATCTAATGAACAAATAAATAATTTTTTTCAGGATGACCATCACTTGGAGGGGATGTGAGCATAGTGCAATTGATAATGAAATGATGCAAGATCAACAATCGCTCGACATCCTCCGAAATTGCAGATTGCTAAAATTCTTCAAAATGCCAAACATGAAAAGTAACGTCCGGTTGCTTGAAATGTTGGTAAATTACTGGGAACTGGAGGAAGATTGCTTCGTGATAGATCAAATGCCTATACACATAGAGGTGGAAGACATCTACTTCATTATTGGACTCTCATGGAGGGGAGACCCAGTAGATTTGCATGGCAAGCCTTTGGGAGGACTTACGGTGGATGACTATGTCCATGTCTACTGTGTAGAGGGGTCCAAAAAGGTAGGGACTCAGATTGCTATAAAATATTTGAGAGATCTGCACATGAATATTCTCCTGTTTACCATCGGCAGGGTAGCATGATTTGTTTCCTTGCATCAGGCATCCAGGACCCAGATGAGCATAGCTGTGGTCTAATGCCTAGTTCACCTGTATGATTGGTGTACAGCTCTGTTAATCAACATGGAGAAACAATTGACCTCCATCCGGAAAGCTAAAACAAAGCATTTCAGGTATGGAACCATTTTGATGACATTCTTCTTTGAGAAGATTCCTAGGCTTCGACCCAAAGTGATCTCCTCCATCAATAGCCCAAGAGACCCAAGAATTGCCTGATGGGCTGATATGATGAAGAGACTGGGGGGAAGTGAAATTACCCGAACCACTTGGGACAACGAGTTCTTCCAATGGTGGGACGAACAAGTCATCGCAGTGGAGGACCACCCCTATGCCGGGATGGATTTCTGTGATGATCCAGACCTTGTCCTTCCACCTGGTGCGACATGGGGCGCAATCGGTGAGATTGCAATTTTTTAATTATATGATTTTTTGATGATTTTTTCAATATATGTGAAAAAATGTGAAAACAAAACATGTTTTTTGATTGGATTCAAAATGACTTACAATATGATGATGACCATGATACAGATACTGGACTAGTCCGTCCTGAGGGCTACCCACGGCACAAGCACCACAAAGGTGAGGCAGATACTGAAGACCCAGGCAGGACCCTCCATGCTATTCAGAGGAACTTGGAGGGTTTAACTCGCCAAGTGCCTATGGCTGCAGTGGAAGATTTACCTGAGGCTATCCAGAGACGGGTAGTGGGAGTACCACGTGACTAGGTGCGATTATTCCACCATGTCGCTACTGCCATCATGTTCTATAAGAAAACAAATATTGGGCAGGGGCCACAGGAGTAGATAGATATGATTACTGGATGACTGTATATTTTTGATACTGAACATGATCGGGCATAAGCCCTGATTTTGTATGACATATGGATCCAAAATTTTGTATATTTTTTGAACACTTTGATGATATATACACATAGCTGTTTATGATGCGATGTGACAAATGTATATAAAAAATGCATGATGTTTTTGATGATTAAATTTAATGTATTGAATGATTAATATGCCAATCAATTGCTTGATTAGCTAATGAGTCTGCCATCCAATTGTCTGTACAAGGAATATGAATGAATGTTAAAAACTAAAATGATCGTTGTAACAAACGTACCCTCAAAAACAACCGGAGTAAGAATGGATCTCGAACTCGATAAGTATTGTTTAACTGTGACACCACCAGCTGGGAGTCCAAGAAAACTACCAATGAATCAACACCCAAAGATATGGCCTCTGAGAGTAGATAAATAACTGCAGTGTACTCTGCTACATTATTGGAAGCAGGACCAATGCAGACTCCTCTTGATACTAACAGCTGACCGGATGGATAATGAAGCACCCAAGCCGCAGAAGCCAAGTTCTGGGTGTGTCTACTAGCACCATCGACGAAACCATAATGACTCATGACATTCGACACAACCTGCCAAAGCAGATAAAAAACATCACCATCACATCAAAGACCAAAAAACCATATATGTACAAAACAAAACTAACTATATACAAAAGCAAAATGCCAGGCCGAAGCCTAGGCATAATACCTTTTCAAATAGAGCCCATTTCTGGGCTCCGCCAACTCATTTCCTTCAAAATCAACCAAGGCATACGCTCCTTTTTTAAGGACTTTTTTAACAATGAAGGGGCCATACCACATAGATTTAAACTTTCCTGCGCCCAGGGCATCCTTCTCTTGGGCATAGACCAAAACGAGGTCACCTTCCGAGAAAACCCTAGGTTTGACCGCCTTATCGTACTGAACTTTGACTCGTTTCTTATGTGCCTCATTCATCGTAGCGGCATCCCGACGCTGCTCATCAAGATGTTCCAGATGAAGGAGACGTTCTTCGAGACTAGAAGTTTCAGGAAGAAGCTCAACAGCTAACTTTAGAGAAGGAATCTCACATTCAATGGGGAATATGGATTCCAGCCCGTAAGCTAGTTGAAACGGAGTAAAGCTAGTTGCATTTTTCACTGACGTCCGGTATGCCCAAAGTGCAGGATACATCATGATATGCCAGTTGGATCGAGCTTTATCAATCGTCCTTTGAAGAATGGTCTTCAAGGATTTGTTCACGGCTTCCACTTGCCCATTGGCCTGAGGATAATAAGGAGACGAATGCTCCTGCCGGAAACCTAATTTTAGAGCCAACTCGGCCATCATGCTGTTCTGAAAATGACTGCCATGATTAGTGACAATCTCTCTAGGAATACCAAAACGAGCAATAACTTGATTGAACAGAAAAAGAGCTGCTGTCTCACCATCATTCCCAAAAGTAGGCATAGCCTCGACCCCCTTAATAAAGTAGTCTATTGCTACAATAATGTACTTGTGACCTTTATCCGAAGGCGGGTTACAAGTAGTATAATCAATACCCCACTTTGTAAAGGGACCGACAGTAATGACTGGAAAAAGCGAGTTAGGTGAGCATGCACGTTTTACGGTATAAACAACCTCTTTGACACTTTTGGCCAGAGCTCCCCTTTAATCTTTGAAAATCGAAGGCCAAAAGTACCCAGCACGCAAGATTTTTTGGGTTGTAGCAAGCCCAGATAAATGACCACCACAAGCTCCACTGTGGCAATCATTCAGCACAGCCTCAGCTTCTTCGAGAGTTAAGCAATGTCTCAGGATTGAATCAACCCCTCGACGGTATAAATCATCACCAATAATTAAGTAATTTTTAGGCAAGTGACGCAATTTACGGCGCTCATCTTTCGAAAAATTAGAGGGGAACTTCGCAGTTTGAAGATACACAATGATATCCCCATACCAAGGATCCTGTGCAGAGATGAGAAACAAATGTTCATCCGGGAAGGATTCATCATAAACGATCTCTTCTCCATAGGGCAACTTGGAGATTAATTCCGCGAAAACCAATGATTTATTGGACTTGGCAGACATAAACTCAAGATCAAATTCCTGCAAAATCTTAATCCATCTATTGTATTTTATCCCAATCACTCGCCTACTGAGAACAAACTGAAATGGATTGACTGCTGCCAAAAAATAAGTTTTTCGTAGAAGAATATAATGTCTGAGTCATTGTACAACATGAACAGCTGCTAAAGCCAGCTTCTCTATCGAAGTCTACCGGAGTTTAGGTCCTACCAAGCCTCGACTAAGGTAGTATATAACATGCTCTGCAAGAGCATCATCCTCCTGAACCAGAACCATACCAATGGTAAATTCTGCTACTGCAAGATACAAAAGGAAATCCCTGCTATAATCAGGTGGACTCAATATAGGAGCAGAGGTCAATGCTTTTTTCAAAGCATCGAATGAGTGCTGAGCGAAGTCATCCCAAAATAATGGGACTCCCTTTTTCAACAATCTCATAAATCCTTTAGTAACTTTAGCATAATTTACGATAAATCTCCGAAGAAAATTAACTTTTCCTTGTAGACTTTGAATTTGACGAATAGAAGACGGGGGAGGCAATAGAAGTATTGCCTCTACCTTGAAGGGATCTACCCGAATCCCTTCCGAAGACACTATAAATCCAAATAACCGACCAAATGTGACTGCGAAAACACACTTTTTCGGATTCAACCTAATCTTGTAGAAATGACATCATTCAAATACTTGACGGAGGTGAGCAGGACGATCCATTCTCTTTCGAGAATGAGTAGCTAAATCATCCAAATAAGCCTCGATAATATGTTCAATGTCATGGAAGGCATATGACATGGCCCACTGAAAAGTAGCCCCAGCATTTTTAAGACCAAAAGGCATCTTCTTGTAAGCAAAAATACCCCAGGGACAAATAAAGGTATTCTTATGCTAATCTTCAGGACGGATAGTAATCTGATTATATCCGGAGAAACCGTCCATGAAGGAGAAAATCTCATTACTGGCACACTCATCGATAATTTGATCTATAAATGGTGTGGGGTAATTATCTTTCGGACATGCTTTATTAAGGTCTCTGAAGTCAATGCAAACTCGAATTGTTCCTTGTTTCTTATCCACAGGAACAGGATTCGAAACCCACTCAGTCAAAGGAACAGGGAAAATAAATCCCGCCTTAAGCAGCTTCTCTACCTCGGCTTTGATAGCTGCAGCCTTCCTAGGGTTGGCTAGCCGAAGCTTTTTCCTCACAGGCTTAGCATTTTCGTAAGTCTTGATCTCATGTTGTACAATAGATGGATCTATACCAGGAATTTCCTCATAAGACCAAGCAAACACATCCCTAAACTCTTTAAAGAGTTCAGTGTAAAGTTGAATCTCTTCAGGGGAACATTCAGCTCCGATGAAGACATTCTCTATAACATTGGGATCCCTGGAAATTTTCACTGGGATAGTTGGAGAAGTCACATCCATGTTCTCTTCAGCATATACCTGTACTGGTGCTAAAGGGTTCAGGACTGGGTGAACAAGACCAGGAGACAAAGGACTTGGAAAACTCGATTCAACTTCGCTCAAATCAGGTAAAATGTAAGACCAATGATGCAAATCATCCCACGGTCTATCTACACCAGTCATAGCTTCCAGGATGGCCTCTTCAAATGGAAGAGTGGTATCAAGGCAATCCTGGGTAGAAGAAGAACTAAGTGTCCAAGTCGGAGCCACATCGCCATCCAACTCCTCTGGAGAAAACGAAGCTGGAATGGACTCTGCAGAGTCAACAATAGATTGATAAGAAATATCAGCTGCAGACATTGGAAATGCCATTCCACCCACTTGACCTTTCGCTAATGTGGAGGTAAGGTCCAAGGGTCCGAACAATAATGAGGTAAGGTCCAAGGGTCCGAAAAATAATGAGTTCTGAAGAACTCTCTCCGAATAGGAGCCCTAGAGGATGAAATTACATTTATATGAACAGTAGGAGGTGGAATATCGAAAGTACCCATCAAAGAAGAATACATCCCAACCCCTAAATTCTCAACAAGCGGCTTGGCATCATCCACCTTTGGAATAGTTGAGTCAGTAGATGCATTCGGGTCTACAGGAGAACAGTCTAGTTGATCAACTGTAACAATCCTCCCTTCGTGAGGGAAACAAATAATCTGAAATAATGAGGATGCAATAGCATCCATCTCATAAATCCAGTTTCTCCCCAACAAAAGGTTGTAGTCCAAGCTTGCATCAACTATATCAACCTCTATATTTACAGTTTTTCCCCCAACACAGATGGGCAAAGCTGGGATAATGCCATGCAGTCTGTGAGAATGACCATCAAACACAGTCAGAAGAGTAGCAGATGGAACAGCTACGGGAGATCCAATTCCTTTCCAACATGTGAGAGACATCACACATGTGGAAGCACCCTCATCAAACACTGTCCGAAAGATATTGAATTTCTGAAACGAAGATTTGATATGAAAAGCCATATGATGCGGGAGTCTCTTTTTGAAATTAGACATATCGAATGTAATCACAAGAGAGTTCTTTGGATCGACAGCCCCAATAGAAGTGAGAAAAGCACTGCGCTGAGCTGGACAAGACTAGAGCACCTCAAGAGCAGACATAGCACAAGGGCTCTGTGCCAAATATTCTACAACAGAGTAGTTCTGGGCAGCCCTGGAATTTGGATTAATCATCGTACGCTTAGTAGATGCTTTTGGCATCCAAGGTATAGGCTTAACAGTAGGCCTTGTAATATGAAGCGGCTCAATACGATCGGGAGCACCCTTGGCTTTCGAAGACTCAGTTTCGCCATAATCACGGGATCTCGTGGCGATATCTACGTGAGCACTCATCATATATATGTTTGACGGATTTTCCCCTTCCTGGGTGCCCCCAGAGGAAGCCCCTGTATTTTGATTTGCGCCAAAAAATAGTTGTTTCCCTTGGGGAAAAGGGTTTGTCAACACAGCCTGGGAACTGGCAGAACCCTGCTGAGCTAACAAGCGCTGCGCATCTTGAATCTTATGGCAAAGGTGAGTAAGATGATCTCCAGTACATAACTTGCATGAAAACTTCACTTTCTTTTTATCCTTTGGACCCTCACCAACATGCTCGTTGGATTTGTTTGCATTACCCTTCCCATCCTTGCCCTTTTTCTTATTATTATTCTGTCCCTTATTCTTCCCTTCGGATTGTTGATTCCCTTTAGGGTTGGAAGTCTGAACGGAATTTACCGACAAAGATTGAGAAGGAAATGACTCAGCAGGTACAGCCTAACCAAAAGAAGCAGACTGTATAGACAACTGCTGCAATTGACTAAGCAGGTTAGCTACACCACTATCGATCGACCCAATAAGTCCATCACCATGAGGACCGGGTTTAGTCTTGGACAAGTCTAATTTGGAGTGAGGATAATCAGGCAAATATTTATGAAAGACACCAGACTGAGAATATATCAATTCAAGCTGTTGGGCCCTAAAAATAGCTTGTTCCTTAGAAAATACCCCTGACAGGGATACATCCTTAGAAATATCTAGCTGCAAAGATTTCAAAAACCATTCCAAGAGGAATTCTTCCGGAATATAAGCTTTAATTAACCTCTTCCTTCTCCACCATTCCTGAATATGATCAGAAATGCGGGTTGCCTTGTCCTGCTTAAAACGGGCCAGGAGTTCTGTCCCAGCATCATAACGAAAAGGAAACTAGAAATGATTTATAAATATAGTAGCCAGCTCTCCAAAAGTAGCCAAACTTCCCCCCGTTAACTCAATGTACCACTTGGCAGCATTTCCAGTCAAGGTGTGCTGAAACAACCTCAACCTCATCGAATCCTCGATCAGGGACTTAGATGAACACCATAGATGGAAAGTGGTGATATGATCAGTCGGGTCCTCTCCATTCTTGCCTTCAAACTTTGGAATGTCTGAAGGTAGTTTGGTAGGAATCGGAGGCCACCCCAGACTATATCGGATTGGATCATTTGTCAATTTCGATAAATCTGGCAAGTTTAAAGTTGTCAGAAAAGGTAAACGAGGAGGGGCCTGAGAATTCCATATTTGGTGGGATGGGTTCCCAACATTATGAAAAGAATAATCTAGATTTGATGAGGCACCAGGTTGCCAGAAAGAGCTCGTAGAAAAATTTGGGCCATAGGAAAATCCTTGTGACCCAGTATTTGGAGAAGGACCTCCTCCCAATGTAGAGCTACCATAAATCGGACCAGTTCCCCCCACTAAAGTAGTGAATGAAGAGGAAACCCCCTGATAGGGGTTCCAAGCATTAGAAAAAGGGGAAAAAGCCTGATAATTACTCGACGAAGTGAATGGACCATTCCCTTGTTGACCAGTGAAAAACTAATTCCCAACCCCCATTGCTATAAATATAGGGTTCCAACCAGTAAAGGTAGTCAAACTCTGACCTCCAGACCAAGGGTTAAAACTCTGAGTCTGGGAAGTAAAAAGAAAAGACCCTAAGGAAGGATTCGAACTAGGAATATGCCCACTTCCGAAGGGGAACCCTTGAAAAGAAGTCGACCCACTAGCCATAGAGGACATGGGTGCAGATGCAGCTGCAGCAGTGGAAAAGGAAAACGAAGGAATCCCACTAATGGGCATTCCAAAACAAAAGGGACCAAATTGAGAAGCTTGTGCCTGGGTGTGACCAAATCCAAACACAACAGTACTAGAAGCAATTGAAAATATAGCAATTATGCCTCCACCTTCTACCGAAGCAGGAGTCTAAATAATTGCAGCACTCACATCCGAAGTCGCGTTCCCAGTCATGGCCATCGAAAGGTACGAATAAGATGGATAAGGACTTTCTGGTCTTACAGACTCAGGTCCGATGTACTCAACAACAAACAGAGAATTAGGAGGAAGAGGAGATGGAAGTGACTCAGGAGGCTGAGGTACCTCCTCTACTTCTACTTCTTCTTCTCGTGGAAATAAGACTCTCGAGGTGAGCGGAGTGCTACTCTCGGAACCAATACCAGAACCAACTACAGAACCTTCAAGGCCTAGCGAAGGATCTCTCTCTGTTGCGTCAGATACCACTGGGTGATATTCACCTGCTATATTACTACTACGCCTTCTTGAAGAAGGCTCGGCACTCTCGGGAGATAACCTCTGGATTCTCCTTGATCAACGAGGCGCTTGATCAGCCACTTTAACAGATTAATTAGACTCAAAAAAGTATGAAGCTAAGCAAGCTAGGAGCAAAGAGCATTCACTACAAAAAATCCCTAAGATTCAACCAATCAAGCGGCCTTCAGGTATTTCCACTCCGGGTTATTAGGACTGGACACCAAAATACGAGAAAGTGAAAAATAGGACCTCCCGAAAATAGTCTGGGATAATGACGGCCCAGATCTACTAGCGAAGGTAACAAAAACAGTTACGCCAACCTCCTAACAACAACCTTTGCTGGTGCAAGTACCCAAGCTTCGTCGGGGCACCCTCCAGAAGTATTGTTGGAAGTGATACGATGTCTGCCTCAGGTACCACGGGTATTCCCCCCCGCAGTCACCTGTGTGATACCTAGGAATGGCAACTAAGGGCACCAATCCATGTCATCAGCTGGGCAGAATGGTCTTAAGGTAAGATCCAGCAAATCAGAGAGGGAGTATCTCTCTTCTCGGCCTTCACTTTCCCTCGCGCTTGACTCTCTGGACGAGAGCTTTCCCGGTCCACCTAACGGTGTTGGATTTCTCTCATTTAATAAACTTCTATGTTTTCGTTTGAGCGGACTTGGAGAGTTAGCTCTCCACTCACCTAATCCAAGGCCCTACAACCTAGCTAGTTGATGTATGACACTTAAAAAAAAAAAAAAACTTGCTAGTTGTTTTTTTAAATTATTGCGCTTATTTTAGTTGGCTGTTATATTAAGTCAAGGGAATATGGAAATGAAACTCATGATTTTTTATGACGCAGAAAAGAAATTAATGAAAACCAAGCTACATGCAGATGCAGTAATTTCCTTTCGATGAAAATAAATTTCTACACAGGTTCTACGAGACTATTTTTTCTTTTCAGATATCAAACCTCACACTCGCAAAATTTATGAAAAAGACTACAAATGTTCAAGTGCACCTAATTCAAATTACTAAGAGCATGCCAACTCTAAGATGCAATTTCTAACAAATAAAAGAGAAATCTCCAGGAATCCCACAGTTCTATCACTTTTCGACTGTCCACAAAGCTAGTTCCCAAACCAAAAACTCTAAGTATAAAGACGCCAAAACATGCTCGAAATAAGAGAAAGAAACCAATGAAGACTCTCTTCCCAAATCAAGACAGAAACCAGAGGAAAAATATTTCAACAAGGCTTCAGAAGATGAAAATAAACCAAAACAAAAATGCAAAACAAAAGCAATGGCAAAACAAAATGTTTTTGGGCTTTTGATTTTTATAAAAAGAAGACTTCAAAAAAACCAAGAAAACTATCCAATTACCAAGCCAAATGATCTCCGAATTTCAAGAAAAACTCCAACAAAAATGCTCCAAATATTATAATGCCACTTGGTAGCAAGATTCATACGAGCAAAAGGAAGACAAGAAACTCAGTAAATCAGCCCGGTATAATAGCATAAACTTGCAGCAAACAAAACTTCAAAGAACAAAAAATGACTCTTCAAAAAAAAATCGCAACAAGACCTAGTCAAATGAAATCAAGAAAACCAACCGAAAAGCAGGCAAAAATTAAAGTGCAAAGCAAGACATAAAGTTAGGAAAGAGCATATGAGAAAAATCTCTCTATCCTGATTAAGCAGAACAGCCAAGAATCTCCAAAAAGAGATCTTGGTACTCGAACTAGAAATGCAAGCACTATAAAAACAAGATTTTCCAAATGAGCCGGTCTTCGACCAAAAAAGAGAGAAAAAGACCAATAACCACCTTCAACACAATCCAGAGACTAAAGGGACATTTCAGGAATAGGTCACCACAGGCAGACAAGACCAAAAGGTCAAAAAATCAAAATTTTCAAAATTTGCTCAGGCATACGCTACGTAGAATTTTTCCAACAGGCGTGCATATGCGACTATGGAAAAGGAGACCTACGTATACGTGACTTCCTTTGACAAAACATGCGTGTATACGCAACTTTATATAGGAAAACTAGCATATGGAAAAGTAAATAATGAAAAATAAAAAGATCAAGCCTGGCTAAAGAACTAGGTCTTTAGTCCGACTGACAAAAAACTAACTGGACTGGAAATAATGATTAAAATTGTCGAAAACCTTTAAAACAGCTGAAACCACCCAACAGGGGAATCAAAAGAATGCGATCCCAAATGGAGTCGCCAGTTCTGTTTTGGGAAATAAATCCCTAGAGTTCGTCGGGTCAGAAACCTCCACAGATCAGGGCATACTATTCAAGAAGGACTCACACAACCAAACTTGTACGCTAAAAACTAGATATTATCGGTTGTAGAACTCACTCGTATATCCTACGTTTGATGTAGATCCCGCGGGGTCCAAACCCCCAGCAACTCTTCTTCCTCTTCAACCTGAAAATCAAGAAGAAACGTGCATGGAAATCTAGTTGTACAACATATATCTTTCCTAAATGTCAGTATAATCCATGTGAAACATCATATAAACAATAATAAATGTTTAATTAACAATCTTTTCACATATATAAGCAGATACTAACTTGTGAATTCAGAAACAAGATGGTTCTTCTTCATTACAAACAGCATGTACAATAATAGAAAGGTGGAGAGATCACCTGAATCCTTCCACGATCTTCAAACAGACCGTCGTCTGGATCCGTCCTGCCCTTGCCTTGCTAGGATTCTTCCAAGACTTGTGCACACGAGATGACTTATAAGCTTATGAACATCTCCAGGAAACAAGGGTTTCCTATAAATACCTAGGAAGTGCAAGAGGCATGGGAAATTAGACTTGAATTGGGCTCCAACATAGTATAATGTCTATAATTTTCTCCCTCTCTTTAGGCCATGCATATGAGGGGCTTTTATACTCCCTAAAAGTAGTTTCAATCAATTGGAAATAGTTGGCCACGGGCTGGGGTGGTTGAATTACAGGAATAACCATCAACCCAGCCTCGAAAATAGGGTTTTTATATATTTTTTAATGATTTTAATGGAATATGTGGAAAAGTATCTCTGGACTCACGTATACACGGGGAAAATTATAGGCATATCCACGTATGGGTTTTGAAACACTGCTTTTTATGAACTTTTATTCAAGTCTGTGGGAAAGGGTGCCCAAGGCCAAAGAGACAATCATGAATCACATGAGGGTGAAAAATGATGCTATAACAATAAGATGAACACATGAATGATTCTCCTTTGATTCTATGCCTTCCTTTTATCTTTGGTGAGCCTCCTCACCCCAGACCCCACACAAAGTTGAGGTGACTTCTTCATGAAGCTTCCTCTTTCAAAACTGCACTACCCTAGATTGCTTCCCTCCTCTTTGTAACAATGTTGTTGACTTGGTCAACAGGAATCAATCCACCTGCAATGCCTCTATTCACACCAAGGAATCTTCAATCTGGTTCTCATATGTGTGTCTAGGCTGATCCTTGTTCACATTGAGCTAGTTTACTTGAGTATTTCTTCCTCCTCAAGAAAGGATGTTGACTTGGTCAAACTTGATTATGTCTCCATCTAAAATTTCCTTGTTCACACTTGGAAGTGTAAAACCAGCTCCTATGTTGATCTATTCCCTTACTAATGTGGAATTTATTCATGGGCCTCCTTTCCCATTTATTCCTCTCCTAGGTGAAAACATCAAAATCTAATATTCCAATTTGCTTACTTGCAAATTTTGGAATATTACAATCCTCCCCTCCCAAATGTTGCTTGTCCTCAAGCAACTGCAAAGATAAGACTGAAGAGTGTCGTCTTCTCCCCTACAGCAACCTCATGAGATGAAAGTCTCCAATGATCAAGGTGCTGCATCATCAACATCTCTCCAAGTTGCCTCTCCCAAGTATGTAAGCTATCCAAATAGGTGGCATTATGTGACAGTGGATCATCCATGGAGACAAAAATGGGCTGTTTGAAGGTTCTCTTGGGGCATGAAGGCTGATATATATTGGGATTCATCATCCCCACTTGAATTTATCCTCCCCAAGATATTAACCAAGCAAAATGAGCCACCCTCGAAAATGGTAACTCATGCAAATCATCCTCCACCTGAAGCTCTGGCAAAGTAGGTGGGCTGAAATTTTGCTCATGGTAGACATAGTAGCCTACTCCATGCTACTTTCCTCTCCACTTAAGATAAGTGTAGAGAGTTTTTTGATCTTGGGCTGCCATAATGTTTCCCTCCATTGGCAAGAAAGAAGCTAGACCTCTAAAAGTCTCTCTCCCAGCGTTATGAATCAAGTTGGCCCAAACCATATCATACATGAGGGATAATAAATGACCATCATGTGGTACCCCATCCATCTCATGGTCCTCCTCATAAAGAAACAAATATTTTGATGTAGAGGCCATGTTTCTTCCCATGCTCCCCTTAGAGCATGTAATGCAGAAAGTGTGGGGATGCTCCTCCCCCACGAACACACCTACTCCATGTGTTCCTCCTTCAATCATGCTCCTCATATAGGCTAGAACAATATCAGAAAATAGGATCATGATCAGCAGCATGATAAAAGAAAGACTGAAGGTTCTATGTGGTGCTGGAAGGTACCGACAGTATCCCAAGTGGTCACAGCGCAATCTTCCCCACTGCAGCTTTAGACAATGGTATGGCAAGTGGTCTCTTGAAAAATGGCTTGCTGCATAAGTCATCACAACTACTAGCAAATAGTAGATGGCAGAATATGTCAATTGAGCACACAATAAGCAACCATATACTTGCCCTGGATCATGCATTGGATGGTTTTCTCCATCATAATAGCTGGCCAAAGATGGACCATGGAGCCCAAGGAAACACTTGCCCCTTTGTAGAGAAATGCACTGCAAGGACATGGTAAGAGTATACAAATATAGTGATGAACAATCAATAAGTGCAACAACAAAATTCTTACCATTTGATGGAAGAAATATGGTGACAAGATCCATAGGTGAATCCTCCATAGCGGTATGACATATCAATCTGAAGAGGAGTGAATCACATGCCCCATGAAAATCCTCCTTCTTATGCTTGGACATCCAAGTCAAGGAGAGAATACCATAGCAACCAATGATTCCATCCACCACTCTATCAATCTCACCCCCTCTATGCCCACCAAGTGCATCAAATATGAAGTGATCCTGGGA
Organism: Pinus albicaulis; assembly: GCA_034641835.2. Lineage (NCBI taxonomy): Eukaryota > Viridiplantae > Streptophyta > Pinopsida > Pinales > Pinaceae > Pinus > Pinus albicaulis. Next base: position 957,778,012 of record CM076581.1, on the reverse strand, counting down.
ACACTCCACCAATAAGCTCATGCTCCCAAGTGACAGCATTATTGGCCTATGAAAATAGGCTCTTGCTAACTCACAAATCCATCCTCTGATATGTTCAATGTCAAAGACTCCTCTCATAATGTTGCCATCTCCTCCCATTGCAACATCATGCAAAATGTGGGAGCAACTCTTCCCTTGCTCTCTCTCAATCCTCCAAAGCAACAAATGTCTTTTTTGCCTCATCATACCTCCATCATACAACTGATGCAGTGAAAACAAAATTACCATACCATCATAATTAATCCACACTCATTGATGCCCCATGATGCAAGTACTCTGCCAAGTATCCTCCCCCATACCCTTAGAATAAGGATATGCCACATGATGGCCAAACTCTCTCAAGAGTAGCCAATGCAGATTTTCCTCTTGCTGCCCTGTATCATAAATGTGCGAGTGTCTTACCAGCCTCTTTTTCTCCACCCACATCCACTCAACCCCATGTGGATTCCTCCTATCATTCTTCATCTTGATATTCCTCCAATGAGGTCTACCATCCTTCACAAGCAGTCTCTTTCCTTTGCCTCTCATGAAGTGCTGAAAGGCATCTCCTTGGAGATCTCTTAGAGAAGATCTCATGTTCATAGCCATCTGGAATCCATCAAGATCCAAAGGTGAAGAAGGTAAATTCTCTTCACTGTTATAGTTTGGCAGCGCTGATAGTCTCCCCAATGACATAGTTGTTGCCTCATACTTCCTCTCAAAGCTGATTTCATCCTCCAAAAGATCACACTCCAACATCAAGGGTTGTGTGTAACTCATTAGTGATACATGAGGTCGATGGTTCAAATCTCCCTTGAACCATTCAAGCTTGCACAGCGCAGTGCAATCCTGCTTCTCTATTTCAGCAGTAATGTTGGATCCTGGGCCATATGAAAACATATTTCCACAACTTTTAGAAGGATTTTCTGTAATAAGTAAAAGTGGAAATCTTCCCATACCTTGGTGAGATGTGGGGACCTTTTGTAGAGCTGCAAAGGCTCCTTCATCCAATGTAATGGCTGCCCCAATTGTTGATGTAGAAATCTACTCTTCCAAGTCTGTGACAATGCTGGTACTGGTCTCTTAACATGGTGGTGTGGACCCTCTCTCCTCTGATCTCTCTTCATCAAAATTTCTGATCAGATCTTGAGTGAATTCAGAAAAATAAGTCACTCTTGTGTGGCTTGAGTGACTGTACCACCAAGCATTGGCTTCACCCTCCAGGTGCAGCACTGCAACTTCTACTGCCTCCCTCTCTTCCACAGGATGAATTGGGAAGAATGCCTCAAGCTTCCTTTCCCAAGCTCTTGCTATAGTTGACCCATAAAATCTACACAATAGGAATCTATTGCCTTTGATCTCTCCTTTCTTGCAAGGTCTTCTTTCTTCTCTCAGTTGAATAAACTGAGGAAAATCTAGGGTCTCTTTCGAAGCCCTAGGTTGGCACTTGTATTCTACCAAATACCCACTCAGGATTTCATGTTCCAAGTGGTCTCCTTTCTCTCCACTTCCCCTATGAGAACAGGAAGTGTATGCATCTTCTTCTACTTCTGAAAACCTTCTAGAGTTTTCTTTGCAAATCTCTCCTCCTTGAAACCCTCTTGGAGTTTCAATGCATTTCTCTTATGCTTTCTTATTAGATCTAAAAATGGATGAGAGTAAGCTCATCCTCTCCATCATTCCAATCTCTAATTCTCCTCTTTACTCCTCTGATAGCTTGATCTCATAGGTTGAGACAAAGATAATGCTTTGATACCACTGTAATATTCCTTTTTTGGAATTTCTACAATATCTTTAGTGAGGACATTGTAGAAGGAAACCAGTGAAAAAATAACACAGAACAGGGCTTGGATCCTCTAATATATGTTGCATATATCTTAAATATAGGATGGAATCAGAGAAAAACCACTCTAGCTACTTTAAACAGATCTCCCCAACTCATATATGCATAAAAGCACCCCAATCCTATTGCTTCATAAAATAGAAATGCCGGAGACTGCAACAACATTATTTTTATTATGGAATCTACAGAAAATGATAGTTTAATAAATATCTATAGCTTTCATTAAGCATGGAATCAGAAATGAAAGGTTATTCCTCTTTTACAATCACCTCGGATTGCCCCGGCAAGGGTTTCCAACAAAAATAGCAACATAAAAGTAGCTCTGCAGAAAATAACGTTGTACCCATCAACACTGCATAAGAAAAACAAAATATGATCTGAAATAGACAAAACAATACAATAATTGGCCCAAGGCCTCCCTCAATAGATCTCCCAGAGTGAAATAGACTCCTCCTCCTCTGAAACTAGCACAAATGGAAAGATGCACCCCCAGCTACTGCAACTACTACAAAAAAAATGCAATCCTTGGAAGTGACTGCATTGTCTAGGATGGAGAATGGTTTCCCTCAAGATAAATGATGAGAATTGAACTTGAGACCTCCTCCTTAGATCTCCCAATCATCTATACCAATGGTGAAGATAGAATTTTTGCATGAGAATTCCTTTGCACTAAACAATGCTGCAACTCCGGCTAAACAACTGAAGCTTGCAATCAGTCATAAGACTGAGACAAGATGAAAACATGAATTATTCTGCTTTGATTCTATGCCTTCCTTTTATCTTTGGTGAGCCTCCTCACCCCAGACCCCACACAAAGTTGAGGTGACTTCTTCATGAAGCTTCCTCTTTCAAAACCGCGCTACCCTAGATAGCTTCCCTCCTCTTTGTGATAGCGTTGTTGACTTGGTCAACTGGAACCAATCCACCTGCAATGCCTCTGTTCACACCAAGGGATATTAAATTTGGTTCTCATATGTGTGTCTAGGCTGATCCTTGTTCACATTTAGCTAGTTTACTTGAGTATTTCTTCCTCCTCAAGAATGGTTGTTGACTTAGTCAAACTTGATTATGTCTCCATCTAAAATGTCCTTTTTCACACTTGGAAGTGTAAAACCAGCTCCTAAGGTGATATCTTCCCTTAATAAGGTGGAATTTATTCATATTTTATTATTCATGGACCTCCTTTCCCATTTATTCCTCTCCTAGGTGAAAACATCAAAATCTAATATTCCAATTTTCTTGCTTGCAAATTTTGGAATATTACACATAGAAATCAAATTCAGGAAATATACCTCAATTTTTTGACATATTGAGTGATATTCCCTATCTATAATAGACATAACTTCAAAAATAGCTAAGTAATTTTAATCCCAATTTCAACATTACATTTTACTATAATGTTTCTACTTTTTATCGTCTCAAATTAAAATTCATATACCATTGAGTTATGATGAAAATTGGAGCCTTTTGCAAGTATTTTTTTTGGTGTGTTGCAATACTCATGACCTTAGATTGATTTTCTCAATATAATAGCATTGGGAGCCTCTTTATATAGTAACCAGATTAATTCTTTTTCTATTCAAATTGACTACTAGTTCTTCTCACCATCTACATGTAAACCCACGTACCAAGCAAGATTTTGGGAACTGCAATATTCATGACCTTAGATCAATTTTCTTAATATAACCACATTGGGAGCCTATTCATATGATAACCACATTAATCATTGCTCTATTTAGGTTGACTACCAATTATACTCACCATGTATATGTAAACCCGCATAACAAGCAATATCTTTATTTCTTTGGCCTTGAAATCAATTCAAAAATTCTCGGTGTTGAAAAATGCAGTAGGAAAGTATCTTGACTTTGCCTTGGACAAATTGAGAAAACTTGAATTTCCACATCATCAGAAAACTTGGAGGAAATTAACTTGTGAGACATGGCTCTTGTCACTCAATTATCTCATCAAACTCAACTTAGAGGGCTTGGATTTCAGTTAAGCATGTGTGATTGCTAATCTATAGAAATCAAGGTAAGTTATTTCAATTTGTTTTCAGTTAAACTAGTTCTAATAGTTGGAGGAACTAGTGGAAGGTGAGTTGTGCAGTGGGATAGTTTTCTAACTCAGTGATCATCCAGTTAACTGATCAATCAACCCAAAATATCAAGTGCATGAAGAAAATTCGAGTTCCCTAGATATGGTGGAGATTCCAAAGAAGTGTAACATTAGTTGTAGACTAGTCTTGAGTGTGCACGTATTGCACACAGTTAGATGATCAAACTTGGGAATTATGCATTCAATTGGAGGAAAATTCCTAAATAATAAGGGTCTAATTCCTCAGGATTTATGCAAGAAAATAGGGGCTCAAGTTGAGGCTAAGTCTATGTTAGAGCTTCTCATTAAGAGGATAAATAATTTATTCACTTGCGAGTTGTGCTCAGAGAAAGCAAGAAATTGTAATACATGTTTATTCATCATATTAATGCAAGCAAACATAAGGGGTTTTTAGCAGTTGCTTTTCCATAGAAAATTATTGTGCATGCATTTTTTTTCTTATTACATGTTTTTTATTGTCATTCTAAATTGTGAATTTAATTCTGCAGAGTAGTAGGTTAGGATTGTGTCTCTTGATTTAGATTAAAAATTCATGAGCAGTTGCAATTCTACATCATAATTCTACATGGTATGAGAGAAGGATTCACATTTGAATAAGAATTTCAAATTTGTTTCTCAGGAGGTTCGAATTTGCAATTCAATGTAGTAGGATCTCTTTAGAATTGGGAAGATGACCTTCAACGGGTTGAGATTATAGTATGCCTTGGAAGGAAGATCGAATCCATGCGATGCTTCATTACAACAAATTTCTAGAATATGTTAAGACATAAATTGCAAAACTAGGATCAGATGGTGCGCAAAACCTATCTCAATAAAAGAATGATGTAGCAAAGGCGAAGATAATACTCTTGGAGGGAGTGCAGGACCACATTGTCTCAAATCTACATGGGGAAGAAAATCCTTTCGTAATGTGGAAGGCAATGATAGAGTAGTTCGAGAATAGTAGTGACCATAGGAAACTGGCCCTTAATGACAAACTTTGAAATATCAAGATGCAGAAGAATGACATTATTTCATAGTATCTGAGAAGATTTACTCAAGTTCGTGATAACCTTGGAGGGGTTTGTGCCAATGTTGCAAAATATGACCTAGTGAGCCTATCTTTTCTAGGCCTTTCCCAAAAGATGGCATAGCTACAAAGACTCGATGAACGGGAGGGATAAATTACTAAATTAGGAATGCTTATGGTCTAATTTGATACAAGAGGAGATTAGGCAGAATACCTGAGATGGAACTTCACCCAAGGTTAAGGATGAAGAAAACTTTTCATTGGTTGGAAAAGGAAAAAAGGGAAAAGGGAAGAAATATCAAACCAAACCAGAATCTAGCCAAGGGCACAAGAAGAAAGACTTGTCTAAATAGAATGATTCAATTTTCATGAATTTAGGCACTATACCACGATGTATCCACACAAAAATTTGAGAAAGAATAACTCAGGAGGAGCATAAGGTGAAGCCTTGGCTTCATAGTTCAAGCTTGATTTCACCCTTATCACATGCATGGCCAACAAAATGATGGGGAGTTTGTGGTACTTAGACTTTGATGCCTCGTTCCACATGACAGGGTGTAGATAGTTTTTCAATGACCTGGAAGAGAAATATATCTAGATGAATATTGATTTGGGGGATGAAAAAAGGTACAACAATATCAGGATTTGTACAATAACCTTTCAGAGAAATTCGGGATCCCCTCTTCACCTCAAATATGTCATGTTCATTCCAATCCTAAAGAAGAATCTCATCTCTATAGCAGTTTTGGAAGACTGTGGTTATGATGTGATCTTCAGAAAATGGAACTCATTCCTAAGACACATAGCCACTGGATAGGTGGAGAATATTTAGCTTCATGAGAAGAACCTTTATAAACTTGATGTGGTATATTGTGTTGCATTAAATAGTAAGGTAGAGAAAGTGCAGAGTCGCGATGTTGGTGACCTTCAACACATAACACTTGTCCATTTGCATCATGGCATGTTCAATATTATGCATCAAATAACCACTACCCTCCCTAAAGGAGCACTTGAGGAGTAGGATGTCTGTAAATGTTGTATCTTCGAGAAGTATGAAAAATACACATTCCATGATCGAGACAGCAAATCGCATGTAGTCTTGGAAAGATTCCACTCTGATGTTTGTGGACCTTTCTTGATAGCCTCCATTGCGAGACATAAATATTTTGTTATTTTTATTAATGATTTCTCAAGGAAGTGTTGGATATTATTCATGCAGAATAAATATGAGACATTCTCGAAGTTTGTAGAATTCAAGGCATTTGTTGAGAAAGAGACTAGCAAGAAGGTGAAGGCTCTCAGGAGTGACAATGGAGGTGAGCATGTTTTTAATTAATTCAAGAATTTTTGTGTGAAAGAAGGAATTTGAAGAGAGATGACAACACCCCACAACCCATAACAAAATGGGGTAGTTGATAGAAATAATCGAAGAAATGTTGGAGTTGTGATAGCTATGTGACATGACCAATTCCTACCACTACATTTGTGGGTAGAGGAATGTAACAGAACATCCTACTTGTAGAACAAGAGTCCTCATCAAATTCTTGGTATGATTACATCGAAGGAGGATTTCTCGAGGAGGAAGTCAGATATGTATCACTTTCATATTTTTGGAACCTCTATTTACTGCCATGTCTCTAAATATTTGAGGAAGAAGCTTGAGCCAACAATAGAGTTCAGAGTTTTGTGGGTTACAATGAGACTCCACACAATTATCATGTGTACTTAGCATTCATCAAAATGATAGTTGTGTGAAGGGATGTAAATTTTGATAAGGAGAAAGTGATGTGGTTCTCTCTTGAGAGGGAGCTTTAGATCCCACGAGAAGAGGAGATTTTAGCTCAAAATGAGGATCCTCAGGAAGTTGTGGAGAAACCACAAATTGGGAATAAAAGAGTGGAGAGATCCACTCAGTTAGAACCATCCAGAGAAGGCAGAAAAAGAACCAGGGAATTTGATATACTTTTGCAGGATGCGAGGGAGAATGTGGGAGCTCCTTCAAATTTATGCATGCAAAGGAGGTCACATGAAAGGTACACTGTCTACATGGATCTAAAGACTAAGCTTGTAGAGACTGAGCCATCCTCTTTCGAGAAAGTAGTAGAGTAACGTTTTTGTTTTGATGCAATGGTGGAATAATATGAATCCATTTTAAATAATAGTGTTTGGGAAGTAGTCCCAAGACCCACAGATAAATCAGCTGTGGATATGAGATGGATCCTCAAGGTTAAGCATGTAGCGGAAAAAATAATAGATAAGTATAAGGATAGATTTGTCGCCAAATGATTCTCTCGATTTGAGGGAATTGACTATGAGGAAACCTTTTCTCCTGTAGCAAGGTATTCATCCATTAGATCCATTATTTCACTGGTTGTGCAGATGGGGTGGAAGATCCACTAGATGGATGTAAAAACAACATTTCTCAATGGGGTTATTGAGTAGGAGGTGTACATTGAGAAACCATAATGTTTTGAGACATTTAATCAAGAGTTTCATGTGTTAAAAATCAAGCGATCATTATACAATCTCAAACAAGAACCTCGTGTTTGGTATACTAGGGTCGACAATTATCTCACTAGTTTGGGCTTCATCACAACTGAAGCGGATGCAAACCTCTATCATATCTTGGTAGAATTTAAATTTCTTATCATTTTTTTTATATGTTGATAATTTAATATTAACTGGTGATGAGAAATTGATAAAATATTATAAGGAGTACCTTGCAAGGGAATTTTAAATGAAGGACATGGGTCTCATGCACTACTTCCTCGGGTTGGAAGTATGGAAAGGTGATATGTGGTGCTCAGCTCAGCATAAGAAGAATACATTGTTTCAATTCAAGTAGGATGTGAGGTGATATGGATGCAAAAGATACTTGTTGTATTGTTTTGTCAGATGATGAATCCAAATTTGATCTATTGTGATAGTCATAGTTACATCAAGCTCTTTAAGAATCTGGTATTTCATGATTGATCCAAGCATATATATATCTGGTATCACCATTATCATCATCATCTAATTAATTGATCAATTATCCCAAAATAGCTAGTGCATGCAAAGAATTCAAGTTCTCAAGTTGTGGTGGAGATTCCAAGGCAATGTAACATTAGTTGTAGACTAGTCTTGAGTGTATAGGTGTTGCATGCAGTCAAATGATCAACCTTGGGAATTGCGCAATCCATTGGAGGAAAATTCCTAAATAATAGGGGCCTAATTCCTCAATATTTTCACAAGGAAATAAAGGCTCAAGCTGAGGCATAAATTGACTAATTCTGGGTTAGAGCTTCTCATTGAGCAGATAGATAGGTTATTCACTTGCAGGTTGTGCTCAGAGCGAGCAACAAATTGTTATATATATCTATTCATCAGATTAATGCAAATAGGAATAAGGGGTTTTTAACAATTTATTTCCCCTAGATAAATATTTTTCATGTGTGTTATTTCTTATTTCATGTTTTTGATTGGTGTTCTAAATTGTGACTTGAATTCCGCAGACCAGTAGAGTAGGATTGTGTCTCTTGATTTAGATTAAAATTTCATGAGAAGTTGCAATTCTACATCATAATTCTACAATTGGTTTTAAACATAGTTATCAAAATTGATTTTTTTCCTTTCTCAATATTACATATGCAACAAATGAGTATGGTTTCTTGTACACTTCCAACATCCAATGTAATGGTTGTTAGAAAAATGTAGAAATTGAGTGTTCTAGAATCGTGAGTTTTAAGTTGATGAGTTAACTCATAGGTTGTTGAGTTAGTTTACTTCATAGTTAATGTTATGCGTTCATTTCTTTTTTGTCTATGCTATTGTGTATTTTTAGTATATCATATCCAATTTCTTAGGATCTAGAATGTCGAAGATTTGTCAAAGAGTCTCTACACATATGTAATGTTTGATCGAGAATTGGTGTAATTGGGTGAGACCATGTGGTTTGATTTATATATTATTTGTGTGCATCTCTCTGATATTCTATTTTGGTATCAAATCCAAGAAGGCCAAGAACTGTGAGGGGTGTAAGGTCATTTTTTGCTTGCTATCTGTAAATTTTTGCTGGTGTTTACATTTGCCGAAACCTATGAAGGAGTGATCTAGATTGATTTTTTCTTGATGGGGTTATTTGTTGGATGAGATTTGCGTGGATTTTGTTTTGGTTATTGTAGATTTGCAAGAGATATGTAGAGACTGTGTAAAGGGTGAAGAAAATAATGTACATTTAACTGTTGCAGTAATCGCCATTTGAGTAGCCCGTGAGTTTTCATCTACAAGTCAATGAATTCGAGTGGAAGCTTACAACCACCATTGTTAAGGAGTCTATTTTTCAGATGAAACCAAAAAATAATTAAGGAGAAGTCGGTGTATTAAGTCACCATCACTTTGTGTAGTCAGTGTGAGTTTTTCGCCAAGTTATGTGTTGAATAGTCCACTCCTCACAATTGAGTAATTCACTACTTTTGATTTTAAAAGTTGTGGTATAATGTTTTTATAAGGGAGATTTTTTTGTGTTACGTGAAGTTTATTATAAGGAAATTTTATTTATTTTCATTGTGATATATGAATTATTTTTTAAGGAAAATTCCATAAAGGATATTTTATTTATGGCAACCATGTTTTTATATGGTTGATTAAAAAATTTATTTTTTGAGACTAGCTATTTTGAAAAGTTAGAAAAGGACTTTTATAAGTTTTGTTGATTGGTGAATTGGAAGCATTTTAAAATGTCAAATATTTTGTTGGACATTTATTCGAATGAGTTCACTAAAATTGATGGAGGAAATTATGTAAACTGGAAATTCAAGTCATTGAAAATTCTATAGGGCTATAATTTGTGGTCAATTATGAGTGGGGATGATCCTAAACCCATTGTTGCAACCTTTATTCCAGATTGGGATAAATAAGAGACAAAATCAAATGTGTTTTTGTGAATTTCCATAAAGGAAAACTTTTTCCTCACATCAGAGATTGCAAGACATCCAAATAGACATGAGATGTGCTCAAGTGTTTGTATGAAACAACAAATACAAACTAGATCTTGTCTTTTAAGAAAAATATTTTGTCTATACAAATGGAAGAAAATGAAAATATAAGCAATTAAATTTCATGCATGTAAATATCGAAGTGATAAGTTAGGAGATATTGGTGAAAATGTGTCTAGTACTAACTTGGTCACCATCACATTGAATCATGGTTTAGTGAAATATTATCAAATTTTTGTTTCAAGTATTTAAGCTAGAGAGAATCCCCATACAATTGATGAATTGACAAGAATTTTTCTACAATAGGAAGAGAGGATGAAGAGTTTTAATTTGTGCTCTAATATTTCAGATTTTGAATTGGTAGCCAAGGGTAAGCAACCATACAAAGGAAAACCATGGCACAAAAAATAAGGATTCAAGTTTCAATCAAAACAAAAAGGTATGGCACAATCTAAATTTCCTACTCATGATAAGAGAAATGATTTTGTTATTATTGTGGATAACATGGGCATCACGCTAAATATTTTTGTAAAAGAAAATATAACGAGTCTAAACAAATAAACAAAAAAAAAAAAATGGAAAATTTGTGGATGAAGACACCTCAATCGGTGATGGATTTAAAAACATTATATTGTTTTCTTTTGATGTTGCATTGTCTGTAGAGACTGATCATGTGAATTCTTGGTTCATTTATTTTGGTCCATCACTCCATATGGCTTGTAATAAGGATTTGTTTGATGAATCTTATGAGTACATTGACTGAACATATGTTTATCTAGGAGATAATGTATCACTTAAATTTCAAGGTTATGCATTAATAGGTGTGAATTTCCCTAATAGATTTAAGAGACAAATCCATAATGTGATAAATGTTCCTGGTATCAAAAAGAATTTCATTTTTGTTTCTACTATTGTTGGCCAATATTTTAAAGTGAAATTTCTTAAATCATAGTGTGTTTTTAAAGACATCCAAGATTTCTACATAGTTATTTCCACATGTACCATATTTGGAGGTTTGTATAAGATGGATGTGACTAGGGTAGGTCATAAAGCATTGGAATATTTAGCAATGCCAACAAAATAGTTATGGAATCAAAGGTATGGAAATTTAAATCACAATGATTTAACGTTTTCTTCAAAAGAAAACAATGGTTGAAGGTCTCATTGTTATGAAGAATGATCATGTTGAATGTGAAACATGTGCACTTGGAAAGTGGCATAGAGAGGAATTTCCTATACATAGAAAGATAAGAAAAAGGGAAATACTTAAATTGGTTCATATTGATGTATTTGTACCTATGCAAATTAGATATCTTGGTGGACCATGGTATTTTCTTTTCTTTTTTTATGATAGATCTAGGTATACATGGGTCTATTTTATAAGAAATAATAGTGATGTTTTTAAGTACTTTAAATAATTCAAAAATATGATGGAAAAACAAATTGACAAATGCATCAAAATTCTCAAATTTGATTATGGGGGAGAATATAAATCAAGAACATTTAATCAATATTGTAAAATCAATGGTATTTGGAAACAATTTACAGTGCCACATACACCTTAGCAAAATGGAGTTTCCAAGAGGAAAAATAGAACACTAGTGGAATGTGAACGTATTATGATTCAAGGTAAAAATGCCTCTAATGGTTTTGGGTTGAAGCCACTAATACTATTGTTTATTTGAAAAATAGGATTCCAACCAAAATTTTAGATCTTAAAACATGTTTTGAAGAATTTTATGGGTATAAACCAAAAGTGAGTCATTCAATAGTTTTTTTATGCAAGAAATTTTCTCATATTCCAAAAGATGAAAGAATAAAACTTGATGCAAAGTCAATTAAGTGTACATTTATTGGTTATTATGATGATAAAAAATACAAGTTGTTTGATCCCATTTCACATAGATTGCTTGCAAGTAGGGATGTTGTGTTTTATGAGAATGAAAGTGAAGGTGATAAAATCAAAAATATAGGTGTATGGCATGATATTGATGATTATTTCAAAATAGATACATGTGTTGGATATGAACAAGAAAAAACATAGGAACAAGCACATGAAAAAATACATGTTCAATAGAAAGAAGCATCAAGTAATCATAACATTCCAAGAAGAGGTGAAGAGACTCCACAAAGCGGAAATAAAGATGAAAGTAATACAACTCCAAGGAGGTCACCTCATCAAATTCAGGCACCTATAAGGTATAAATATTATGCATTTATGGCTCATGTAATGAATGTTGCAGAACCTTCAATTTATAAGGAATTTGAAGAATATAAAGAACGGAGAGATGCAATGAATGAAGAATATAACTCTATAATGAAGAATGACACATGGAAATTAATAGAATTTCCTAAAAATAAAGTTCCTAGACGATGAAAATGGTTGTACAAACCCAAGTTTAATGTTGATGACATTATTGATAAGTATAAAGTTAGATTGGTTGCAAAATATTCATAAAAAAAGGGAATTCATTATGAAGTTACTTTTGCACTTGTAGCTAAGTTGAACATAATTAGAATCATGATTACATTAGCTACAAAACATAATTGGAAAATGCATCAATTAGATGTCAAATCTTCTTTTTTGAATGGTGAGTTAAAGAAGAAGTTTATTTGGTTTAGCCAGAAGGGTTTGTAAATAAAGGATATGATCATATTTTTGCAAAGCCTTTACAAGGTTTAAAACAAGCACCAAGATCTTGGTATGCAAAAATTGATTCTTTCTTTTATGAGAAATGTTTTGTGAGAAGAAAACGTGATCCTAACATGTACATCAAGAAATATGAAGATAGGAATATTTCCTCGATACCTTTATGTGTTTCCGATCTTATCATATCATGAAGTGGATCCAAGTTAATTGAAGAAATTAAAAATTAGTTGACACAGGTATTTGAGATGAAAAATCTTGGTGAATTGCATTATTGTTTAGGTCTGGAAGTTTGGAGGGAATCTAGTAATAAAATGAACTCACAAAGCAAATATACAGGGGAAATCCTTAAAAGGATCAATATGATTGATTGCAAGGGAATATCTACTCCATTAGAACAAAATGCTAAATTGAACAATGATGATGGAACTAAAGAGGTGAATGGAACCATATATCATCAATTGGTGGGAAGTCTAAACTATCTCACCACTACCAGTCCAAATATAGCATATTTTGTCAGCATCCTTAGTCATTTCATGGTTAGATCTTGTGAAATCAACTGGAAAGAATCAAAGAACATCCTTTGATGTCTGAAAGGAACAATTAATTTTAGTATTGTGTATATTGATGAATTTGATGTTGATTTGGTAGGTTTTTCTGACTTAGATTGGGTTGGAAATCCTAATGATATAAAATCAAGCTATGGATATGCATTCAATATCGGATCGAGGATTGTATCATGGAGAAACAAGAAACGATGAGATGTTTCTTTGTCATGCACAAAATTTAAATACAAAGCCTTGAATAGTGCAACTTGTGAAGCTATTTGGTTAAGGAGGATCCTTGAAGATGTTGGAGAAAGATAAAGAGGACCAACAAACATCAAATGTGGCAACCAAAGTTCCATTAAGTTGGAAAATAATCTAATATATCATGCCTAAAAAAACATATAGAAGTCTAAAACCATTTTGTAAGGAAAAATATATAATCAAATGAGGTTCACTTAGTCTATTGTAATACAAGTGAAAACGTAGTTGACATTTTTACAAAGCCTCCTAAAAAGATAAACTCTGAAATATGTAGAAAACAACTAGTAACTGTATAAAATACATTTCTCCATTAATGGGGATGTTAGAATAATATAGAAATAAAGTGTAAACTTTGAAATATGTAGACAACAACTAGGCATTGTAGAAAATCCATTTATCCATTAAGGTAGAAATGAAGTGTTCTAGAATTGTGAGTTGTTGGTTGATGAGTTGTCTCATGATGGGTTGAACTCATAAGTTGTTGACGTGGTTTACTTTGTAGTTAGAGTTATGGGTTGGTTTCTTTGTTGTTTGTGCTATTGTGTAATGTTACCAACTAAGGAACAGCTACACTATTTGGAACATCTCAAGATATTACCAATGTGAAGATCATCAATACTTAAACATGAGATAGAAAATAGCAGTGAATGCATTAATACAAGAATGCCGGAAGATCCAAATAACCATTATATTGGATTATAGTAGAAAAAAATGTATACAAGAACTTAAGGAAATGATCTCTCAAGCTTGGAAAGGAAACATATACATGAAATATGGAGAAATGTTGCTATACAAAAGAGGCCCTGGCTATGACTGTGCAATCCATGAAGGGGAATTGCTGAAAAATAGTGTCAACACACAAATATGACAATATATAGTTCAAATAAAGAGGGGGGAGCAAGATATCAACCCCTAGAAACTTACAATACACAATCCTTGAAAGGATTGGCTGAAATAAGTACAAAATGGCAAATTTGCAGAAATGTCGGAGTTGTTGGTCAGCAGCTGCAACTCAAAACTGGAAATGGATGTAGATAGCTGATGATTCTGCAATAGATGGTTGTATCTCATCCAAAGGATCTCTAGAGTGAAATTCTGGTCCTCTCACCTAAGATCTCACCCTCCAAACTTGTGGATCAAGTCCCCACTGCAAATACACTCAGAAATAACGCAATCTAGAGAATGGACTGCGCTGTTGGTGAAGAGAAATTATTGGCCTGATGCCAATGATCTGCAATATGATCCTGGATCTCCCTCACTAATCTCCCAGAGGAATATAAGCTCTCCCATCTGACAGATGAGCCAAGGAAATTTTGAATGGTGTCCTCCACTGCAACACCCCAGCAACACTACGTTATACTTGAGAAGAAATAACACAGAATCTCAAAGGAGAAGCTTTGGCCTTGAGCCAAAAGATATGGAGAATTAAGAAAAATCCTTCAAGAGGCCTCTCAAGAAGGTGAAGAAATCCTAAATAGGAATTCCCCATCAATTCTTGCTAAAAAAAAAAAGAATGCACAATGTCTGAATAGACATGAAATCAATAATCATAAGCATGAGAAATAATGGTTGCCTTGCTCTCCTTTTATACAATGAAAGCTCTCTCTCCATGGGCCCCATCCATTATGGTTTCCTCCACCAAATACCCTCTTCCTCATTCACACTGCGTTGTCTTCCAAAGAAAGCCACTTCTCCTATGGCAGCGCTGTTGACTTGGTCAAACTTGACCTTATCTTCATGCATTTTCCCCTTTTCACACTTGAGGGTGAAAAATTAAGCTACTCTGATGATCCCTTCCACATTATGATGGATTTTATTCATGTTTTCCATGAGCATGGGCCTCCTTACCCATTTATTTAGCTGCTAGGTGATAAAAGCAAAATTTTAATGTTCCATTTAGCTATGAGCTAAAATGGGAACATTACAATCCTCCCCTCCCAAATGTTGCTTGTCCTCAAGCAACTGCAAGGATAGAACTGAGTAATCTCCACCCAAGGCATGGAGTCAAAAATATGTTGAGGAACATCTTCCCCAAATGGATCCTACATCCCCCAATAAATGATCCATACAAAGTGAGTTACCTCCCAACATGGAAACTCCATACAAACATCTTCCACCTTTGGCTCCTACAATGTAGGTGGGCTGAAAATATGATATTGGTAGACAAAATAGCCTACCCCACGTTGTCCTCCTCTCCACTTAGGATAAGTGTAGAGTATATGCCGATAGTGGGCTGCAACAATGTTGCCTTCAAGTGGTGAAATGAATACTAGACCTCCAAGGATCTCTTCCCCAACGTTATGAAACATGATGTCCCAAATCATCTCATATGTGATGAGTTGGAAGTCACCATCATATGGCATCCAATCAATCATATGGTTCGCCTAAAATGGAAACCAATTTTTTGTGGTAGCGGCCACATGTGCTCTCATGCTCCCATTAGAACATGTACTGTAAATAATGTGGGAGATCTCTCCCCCAAAGGACACATCCAACCAATGTGTCATTCCCCCAATCATGCTCTCAACAAATACAAAGACAACAACAACATAATGAACCATGATGAGGACCATTCTTGCTGTCATGTGTGGAAAGGGAGAAGGAAAATGGTCTCTCAATTGTAACCAATGCAGTTTGACCCTCAACTACAAAAAAATATGACAAAAAGTGTGGCCTCTCAACCACTTTCTTGCTGTCGTACTCTCCTCAAATGTATAGAGAAAGTAAATGATGCATGGTGCAAGGTGAACATATCCTCCAAAACACATTTCCACCCCAAGTCCTCCTAGGGAGTTGTCACCAATAGTACTCATGGCCTCAAGTAGACCATGGGGTCTAGCAAAAATAATGCTCCTCCTTGGAGCAACATCCTATACATATATGGTTAAGGGATGAATGTACAAATCATCATGCAAATAAACAATACCCTTACCATAAATTCTACTCATGCAAATGGAGTGGCTTGAAAATAAGTCTCCTCTCAACCTCAAAGAAAAGAGGTGGTTGTGCTAACTCCCTCACAGAGTTATGTATCTTATCCATATTGACATGATCTATGCATCTCCTCATATGCTAATTTGTTAATATCATGCAAGCAAGATGATCCTGGGAATACTCCACCAACAACCCGGAGCTCCAACATGGATCTATCCTCTATAGTGACAACGCTAATAATTCCCCATGAAGGACATATGTCATATGGTTATCTCCTAAGGTCTCCACTCCTCTGAGATCAATGAATGGTGCCCCAACTTGTGAAGCATCTCTCATCATTTGCTGCTCTAGTGGTCTCCCCAGAAAAATGTCTCCATGTAATGAGACATCATCATCAAGAGGTGACTGCATATATGAAGGAACAAATATGTCCATGCTTCCACTACGCAATCCAATCACCTTATTAGTTACATCAACCTCATAAAATAGACAGGGATGTGTGATCCTCATCACATCATGATGGTCATCCTCTCTATCTCCTCCTTTTGTCTCCATGGTTTCACACCTCCTCAATAATGGCACATGTAGAACATGGATTGTGCCTTGATCTCCACATATGAGATCCTAGGGACCTTTTTGCAAGGATGCAAGAATTCCTCTACCTGGAGCAAGATCTCCTCCTTCCTCTGCATGAGGCACTAGATAATCTCTAGATGGCACAATGTTGTTGCCCTCAGCTTCTCCAACATAGATGGGCAACCCTCCAAGAATGTTGCTGCAAATATGGAATCTCTTCCAAAGTGGAAGTAATTCCTGATCATCAAAGGTTAAGGAGTATCCCCTTTGCACCATGATAGTGCCATCTTCTACTCCTACAACATCATATAATAAATGAGAGAAGAGATGTTCTTTCTTTCCCAAGAATAACCCCAGCAACAAATGTCCCTGCCACTTCCTCATGCTCTCATTATGAAATATATGTGATGAAGACATAGTGAATGATATCAGTGTTGCATCATCATTATGCACCCATACTATTTTCTACTCCATGATGCCAGCATCCTGCCACATCTTCTCCATCCTCATACCCTTGGAAAGAGTGTATTCCAAGTGATGGCCAAACTCCTTCAAGAGTAACCAGCGCATCGAAGCCTCCTGTTGCCCGGTATCATGAATATGAAAGTAACGCACCAGCTTCTTGCTCACCATCCACATCCACTCAACCAATTGTGGACGTCTCCTTCCACCCTCCATCTTGGTATTCCTCCCATGAGGGCTACCATCATCCCAAATCATATTTCTGCATTTCATGGGATCTTGAATTGCAATCTTCCCGAGGATCAATTTGACCCTATAAGGATCCAAATATGTGGTAGGAAAAAACCTCCCATCATGATGTGCATGGCTCAGGGAATGTCCATCACAGTCATGAGAGATTTAATCCATTCGAAGATGTCCCCCATCTAATATTTTCTCTTGTGAGAAGGAATTAACCTCCTCAAACTAATGAAGAATCTTGCACTCCATGATGTGTGGGAGTGCACCTCTACTGAAATCTCTCCGGGAGATCTCCTCCTCATGCATGTCCTTCCAAAACCAAAGAGGCCTTGGATCTGCTGCAAGTAGAAGTCTCTCTTTGATTTGTGGCATGCTCATTGAGAGAGTGTCATCTAGAGAGGAGAAAGAGTTTCTTATCTCCAGATGTCTACTCCTTCTCATTGCTTCCTTCATGGCTTCCTGAATGAAGCTGATCTTTGAATGCTCATGTGAGGAATGATCCCTCCTTCCTCCATCATTGCTCAGCCCAGTGCTATTCTGCTGCTATGGATCAACTACATGCAATGATATAGACCTGTTATCCCCCCTATGAAATTCTTGATTAGCAAGCAGGGGGCTAGATTGTTTTGGAGCCTTCAAGGAATGCATTTCCCCGAAAACTCAACATCCTTGAAGTCTCTCCATGCTTTGCCTTATACAAATTTCCTCTACTGATTCCCATCTCAAAAGGCCTATTTCTGCCCCTTGCACCCCTACAGAAACGTCCACTTCATCCCTTTTTTCCTTTGTCAAAGTTCCCTTTTCCTACCCCAAAATTCCCCCCCTAAACCTCCTAAATCATTCCCATGCCCCTCTCAAACCACGCATACACCCTTGGTTTAGTTTAATAAACCCTTTTCCTTTCTATCGTTGCCTTTTCCTACCCTCAAAATACATTAAAAAGGGTTAAAAACCCACTTTTAACTTTATAATAGGCCTCAGCCCCTTTCAACTAGCCCCCGCACCCTTTTCCTCCATGCGATCCAGCACCGGAGCCACCCACCAGCACTGAAAAGCGCTAATCTCCAATGTATATCGGGTGAAACATCGATCGTTGATGTTATTGATCGAACGGTGATGGTTGACCCTGAAACCTTTCACGTTCCCCGCTATAACCCCAACAGGGCAATCGTCGTCCATTTAAATTGTGATCTAACGGTTCAGAGTCCGCCCGCCCCTATGGTCCCCAACAGCGCACCCGTCCAAAAACAGCCCAGTTTTCATCACACCACCATCCGAGAGCTGGTGGTTTTTTCTCATCGGCCGGTGATTCCATACACCTTTCACCACGTGTCCCCACATACGGTTCCAAAACCGCCCTCCATCACGCGTTATTGTTCGTCCAAAGTCACAGAGCGATATGCATAATATCCGTCCGATCTATCAGTGCCCATCCAACGGCTGTCGCTCCACCGAGATGCTCGCGATTTAACCCAATCCAAATGCCCCCCCTGGCCTGCTGTCCATCGTCCCCCGTCGTGTCTCCATCATTGATCTCTGCCACAATCGACGGTCCAGATCTGTTAACCCACCATTGACGACCCAGCCATCGCCCAGTCACGCCACGTCACCTCCACGTGCACCCGTCGTACGTCATCCCATGCATTGCATATATGTGTGAAAATTTCGTGTTTTTTAGGGTTTTTCATTCGTATTTTTCTCCGCAGACTGCCAGCCTCCACCTGTGCATTTTTTTCCATTTCTCTGCGATTTCTCCTCCATTTCATCATCTGCACGGTCATTTCCTCCATCCACACTGCCTCCATCATTCCCGCCCATGGATTGCTTGACAAGTTTTCTGTTTTGCAAAGTTTCAAGTGGGGAAAACCGCCATGGCTCGTTATCTCTGTCACAGTAGCAAAGATTGCAGAACAGGTCATGTACAGAGATACATTTAGTGAAGCCAAGCCCGGGAAGGTGATGGATGTGACTGCATTTAAAGAACCAGGCCGAAAAATCTGTACAAGTCTCCTGGGGCCATTTAAGACGCGGTTTTTCTCCAACAGAGATATAAATGGAACAACGAGGAGCTTAGGGCACGCCAAGAAATATTTTCGAGCCCTATGCGGATTATTGAGAGGCAAAGTACCAGATTGAAGACCCCGAGGATTGATCAGAAGATCCTGTGTACAAGTAAAAGATAAAATCAGGGTTTATTCACCAGCAAAATGTTTTTCTTCATGATGGGACATAATGCCCATATAGTTCTTATATTATGCATCTTGTTCCTAAGGATTCGCCACCCTGACAACCGTTCGGAATACTATCAGAAGAATTTGTTTCACAGTATGGAGACCCAAGCATTTTTATCTTACTTTTATTCAAGTCACCAGGAGTACTGCAGAGCACCACAGCCGAAATATGTCAAAGTCATATCCAGAGAAGATCACTCTTTCATAAAAGGGATGACAGAAATTAAATACTCAGCATTCAAGCAGAATGGGCTTCGGCCCCCTTTCTTTTCAGAAGTTTTAATATTGTATTTAGTTCTTCACCTACCTCTTATGTTTCTCTTCAGCTATAAAACTCAGGAGAAAATATTGTAATGGTTGTTGATGAGATATCAGAGAATTGCAAGCAGCTTCTCTTGAGACGAGTTCTATGTGTATAATTGTAAGATAGGGTGAAGAAGATGTATTGATTGAATGACTAAGCTATTGGCTATGTTGTGCACAGTTGGTGTTGATATTTAATATGACAAACACATTTCATTGGATCTTTGATCTAAAATTTGCGGTGATGTTTTTCTATCTCTGTGTTTAATTACTTTCATTTCGATTCTTAAAGCATTTAAAGCATAAATACGGTATAGATGAACCATGATAGGTACCCTATACTTCTGCTCTCCTTACCTTTAATGTTTTTCTGCTAATGTGTTATCTAAAGATCGCTTTCAATTGATTTAACCAATGTAGTGGATGATATTTCCTACTAGCTGATGTATGAATTAATGGAATCTGTTTTTATATGTGCTTATTAGGATTTAGTTGAATGCGTTGAGAACACTGGGGGGTTTAGAACTTTGCCTCTGCCTCACTAGGATCTTTCCATTCCAATTAAGCCTTTCTAAGTTCCCTTGTGCTGCCTTTGATTGTGTCCAAGCAGGTCTAGAGTTAAATGACCTCTGACATGATCTATAGATAGAATTAGATGGTTCTTCTTCTTCATTTTCAGTTCTTAATGTCCCATACCACCCAATCACTTTAGGATCCAAGGCTTTGGATGACTAGCCCAACTGAAAGCTTGCGTGTTGAGTAGCAAGTAAAATCCTTTCTTGACTCCATTGCCCAATGGACTTGACATTCCATGAATTACTTCTCTTTTTCCTAAATTCATTTTTGCCGAGCCTTGTCTCATGCTGAACCCTTCCTTCCTGAATCCTAGCAACCAAATTCAAAATCAAACAAACAAACCTTGTGCCAATAACTAGCCTAATATCTTAAATTTGACCTTCAAATACATAAAACTTTTGACTATCATAGATAGATCCCTCTCTGGACCTAGGAGGGCTAGATCCTAGTGTCTAAAATTGGTTCTGATGTTGTCTCATCTTTTGGTCTTGCCAATCTGGCCAAAACATGGGAACCCCAACATAATGGCGACTCCACTGGGGAACAGACCACTTTGCCTTTAGATTGGCATCTCATTGCTGATGGTGGACAACATGCTGCTTCAAGCATTCATATACATCCACCTGGCAACTCCACATTGCATAACTCCCAAAAGACCAAATGACTCCACTGGTAGAAGACTCTGAATTGGTTGAGAAGAAGCAGTAGCCTTCTTTGCATAAGCACAAATCCAAACATGGACAGAGACACAAAGTATGATTCTCTGTATAATCAATTAAATGAATTAACATAAACGTTTGGTAAAGTGTTGGAAATTTACATGGCTAACTTGAATGCAAATGATGATTATTTCGAATAGCCCATGCATCTTCCAGAACAAGAACAAACTTAGGACCTAGAAGATGAGAAAGACATGTATGATGCTCAAGAATCTGTAGGAGATGAAGAGGAAAGTGATCAGGAACTGCCTAATTGCTTACCTGTGTCTTGTGTTACGCTAACTAGAAAATATCAGGACCTAATGGAAAAAGCTAATGGGGAACGCTGCCTTGAGGAAACAAGAGACCATATAGAGGAGGCAGAATCTGATGCGGGAGAAGAGGCTCAAGGAAACATTCCGCCTCCCAGTCAGCTAATACAAGAAAGCGAGGACTGTTGTTCTTTTGGCCATGATGAGAGGGAAACCCCTCTTTTGATAGGAGAAGAGATTGATCGGATATTAAACCAGTGGTCCACCTCCGGAATCTTTGATGGAACACATGATCCTTCTCAGTCATCTCCTGAGTTTGATGATACAGATCCAAAAGACTCCTCTTTGGATCAGGACGAAGAAAGACCTGCTGAGAATCCAGAAGATTTGGTGGGCGACATTACTTACAGTTATGATTTTCCTATTTATGATCTATTTGATGATGAGTGCTTTCAAAGGGAAGTCGAGCTTGCAGGACCATCATCCTTAGATTCATGGGAGGAGGATCAGAGCCAGCAATTTCAGAGAAGTAATGAAACCAGTCAGCTTATCTATGATACTGATGGGGAGAGCTATGATAGTATAATAGCAGATGAAGATTCTTCGAATATCCATTCTGCTCTACTACAGATCATCAGTGATACTGGAAACCAACAGCCTTTCCTTTCAGAAGAGGAGGAGGAAAGCAAAGAAGAGATTCTTGAGCAAGCTGAAAGCAATGAGCCTTCTTCTAAAAAAGAGGAAGAAATGGAACAAGCCCCTGGTCTAGAATACATAGACCTTCTCACAGAGCTCAGCACCTCATAGCACAATATACTAGAGCTCTAGGAGGACAACATTTCCATATATGATGAGTCCTCTAGTTCAGAAGATGAAGAATATTCTCTCCTTCAGGAGAGTCTTCTTCTTGATCCAGTGGAAGAAGGAGAGATCTTGGTTGAAGCCCGCCTGCCACATATTCATCACCAGGGTTCATATCATGATCCTTATGCACATTTCTTGCAAACATTTGAAGAAGGATCAAGAGTCTTTTTGAGCAGCATGTCGTATATAGAAAGAAAAAATTTCAAAGCTACTGTTATTGAACAAAAAGAGTGGGATCTACCCTGCCTATCCACCATGCTCAAGGAGTTGAGCAGAAAGGACCAGCCATGGGATCACTTGATGGACTGGTTACATTGGAAGACAATGTTTGTAAGCTAGATTTGTAAATTTTTGAGTTAGAGTAGGGTAGGTAGGAAAAGCTCAATAAAGCTCAGTCTATGAGCATGTAGTTAGTTTTTTTAATTTCTGCAAAGTATAGCAAGTCATACTGTCTAATCCTGGCTTGGCTGATTTTCAATTTCTATCTTAGAATGTAGAGAAGAAACCTGTTGGACAGTTTAATCCCAGCAAGTAGTAGATTAGGTAGAGAATCATATGAGACCAACAGTCTAATCTAGTCTCATGGAGTAATAAGGGTAGATTTAGAATAGGTTTGTTTTATGTTTTCAATAATAAATGATGTAAAGGGTCTGCTAATCAAAATGCACCCTGGGAGGAAAAAATGTTAGGACTGTAGTTTGGGTAGCTAGACTGGTTGGAAAAATTTGTTCTGCTGATGTTTCTATCATGTTGTGGCAGCTGTAAATCAAAGTAAACAAGGGATGTGCCAAGCAACAGGCATCTGGCCTACTCCAAAGATCATTTCTGGATTCTTGCCTCCTTCAAGAAGAAGCCATCCCCATGTGGAGCCACTGTTAGCCCCCCTATAAAATTCTTGACAAGCAAGCAGGGGGCTAGATTGTTTTGGAGCCTTCAAGGAATGCATTTTCCCGAAAAATCATCATCCTTGAAGTCTCTCCATGCTTTGCCTTATACAAATTTCCTCTATTGATTCCCATCTCAAAAGGCCTATTTTTGCCCCTTGCACCCCTGTAGAAACCTCCACTTCATCCTTTTTTTCCTTTGTCAAAGTTCCCTTTTCCTACCGCTAAATTCCCCCCCTAAACCTCCTAAATCATTCCCATGCCCCTCTCAAACCACGCATACACCCTTGGTTTAGTTTAATAAATCCTTTTCCCTTCTATCGTTGCCTTTTCCTACCCTCAAAATACATTAAAAAGGGTTAAAAACCCACTTTTAACTTTATAATAGGCCTCAGCCCCTTTCAACTAGCCCCCACACCCTTTTCCTCTACGTGATCCAGCGCCGAAGCCACCCGCCAGCACTGAAAAGCACTAATATCAAATGTATATTGAGTAAAACATCGATCGTTGATATTATTGATCGGACGGTGATCGTTGACCTCGTAACCTTTCGTGTTTCCCCGTTATAACCCCGACAGGGCAATCACCGTCCATTTAAATTGTGATCTAACGGTTCGAAGTTTGCCCGCCCCTGTGGTCCCCACTAGCATGACCGTCCGAAAAAAACCCGGTTTTCATCGCACCACCATCCGAGAGCTGGCAGTTTTTTCCCATCGGCCGGTGATTCCATACATCGTTCACCGCGTGTCCCCGCATACGGTTCCAAAACTGCCCTCCATCGCGCGTTATTGTTCGTCCAAATTCGCGGAGCGATATGCATAATATCCGTCTGATCTGTCAGCGCCCATCCAACGGTTGTCGCTCCACCGAGATGCTCGCGATTTAACCCAAGCCAAATGCCCCCCTGGCCTGCTGTCCATCGCCCCCCATCGTGTCTCCGCCATTGATCTCCACCATGATCGACGGTCCAGATATGTTGACCCACCATTGAAGACCAAGCCATCGCCCGGTCGCGCCACGTCACCCCCACATGCACCTGTCGTACGTCATCCCATGCATCACATATATGTGTGAAAATTTCGTGTTTTTTAAGGTTTTTCATTCGTATTTTTCTCCGCAGACTGCCAGCCTCCACCTGTGAATTTTTCACCATTTCTCTGCGATTTCGCCTCCATTTCATCATCTGCACGGTCATTTCCTCCATCCACACTGCCTCCATCATTCCCGCCCATGGATTGTTTCACAAGTTTGCTGGTTTGCAGAGTTTCAAGCGGGGAAAAACGCCATGGCTCATTATCTCTGTCACAGTAGCAGAGATTGTAGAACAGGTCATGTACAGAGATACATTTAGTGAAGCCAAGCCTGGGAAGGTGATGGACGTGACTGCATTTAAAGAACCGGGCCGAAAAATCTGTACAGCTCTCCTGGGGCCATTTAAGACGCAGTTTTTCTCCAACAGAGATATAAATGGAACAACGAGGAGCTTAGGGCACACCAAGAAATATTTTCGAGCCCTATGCGGAGTATTGAGAGGCAAAGTACCAGATTGAAGACCCCGAGGATCGATCAGAAGATCCTGTGTACAAGTAAAAGATAACATCAGGGTTTATTCACCAGTAGAATGTTTTTCTTCATGAAGGGACAGAATGCCCATATAGTTCTTATATTATACATTTTGTTCCTGAGGATTTTCCACCCTGACAACTGTCCAGAATACTATTAGAAGCATTTGTTTCGTAGTATGGAGACCCAAGAATTTTTATCTTACTTTTATTCAAGTCACCAGGAGTACTACAGAGCACCACATCCGAAATATGTCATAGTCATATCCGGAGAAGATCACTCTTTCATAAAAGGGATGAAAGAAATTAAATACTCAGCATTCAAGCATAATGGGCTTCAGCCCCCTTTCTTTTCAGAATTTTTAATACTGTATTTAGTTCTTCACCTACCTCTTTTGTTTCTCTTCAACTATAAAAATCAGGAGAGAATATTGTAATGGTTGTTGATGAGATATCATAGAATTGCAAGAAGCTTCTCTTAAGATGAGTTCTCTGTGTATAATTGTAAGATAGGCTGAGGAATATGTATTCAGATTGAATGACTAAGCTATTGGCTATGTTGTACCTTATTGGTGTTGATATTTAATATGACAAGCACATTTCATTGGATCCTGATCTAAAGCTGCGGTGATGTTTTTCTATCTCTATGTTTAATTCATTTCATTTCAATTCCTCTGGCTTGCATCAGAAATCTGGTATAGGATTTACCCTTGATAGGTACCCTATAATTCTGCTCTCCTTGCCTTTAATGTTTTTCTTCTAATGTGTTATCTAAAGATCGATTTCAATTGATTTAACCAGTGTAGTCGATGATATTGCCTGCTAGCTGATGTATGAATTAATGGAATCGGTTTTTAGATGTGCTTGTTAGGATTTAGTTGAATGCATTGAGAACACTGGGAGGTTTAGAACTTTGCCTCTGCCTCACTAGGATCTTTCCATTCCAATTAAGCCTTGTAGAAATTCCTGAATAAATCACTTATTCAACCGAAATTATCCTGGTCACATACTATTTGAGCTTCATACATAACACATAATCTCTTCTACGCATTAATCATCACATGCGGAAATAAAAACAACAAGCGGTATTGAAAACATTCACATGTGCACATAGAAATTCAACACATATAACACAGTATGTATACCGGGGAAAGCTTACAGCTGAAAACCCCCTACTGTCTGTATATTATAATGAAGAAGAATCATGTAACAATATTAGTACAATACTCCTCACAAGTACTCTGTCCTATCTCCAAAAGTTACACACAAACTAGCTCAGTTTTGAACAAGTCACGGGTTCAAAACTCCTCCACTGTTTGCCTGCCTCTACTGCGCAATCCAAGATGAGAGAATAGATGGAATGAATTCGAATTCTCTTGGCTTTAACTGCACAATCCTCATTGACAATATCCTCCAATGATTGTGCAAAACTCATGCACACTATAGTCACAACTGATAGTAGACTCCACCCTTTCACCCACCTCTAACACTGGTCTCCACTGAACTGTCCATGCACTGTTGTTAACTGATGTGTTCTTTAGTTCAATAATGAGTTAATAATTAGTGAATTAATTAATAATTAATTCACACCACTCATCTCTAGTGTATTAGCCAGTTAAACTATATACAACTAGTTCAACTAAGTTAAACCGAACACAACTCCATCAACTCCACCAAACTCTGCCACATGAGTTCTAACTGAAGTCAACCATGCAATAGATCAACTAACC
Organism: Pinus albicaulis; assembly: GCA_034641835.2. Classification (NCBI taxonomy): domain Eukaryota; kingdom Viridiplantae; phylum Streptophyta; class Pinopsida; order Pinales; family Pinaceae; genus Pinus; species Pinus albicaulis. Next base: position 957,751,260 of record CM076581.1, on the reverse strand, counting down.
CATAGGAAATTTGAATTTCCTTCTGCCAGCTGCATGTGCCACATCTGTAGCTCGAACTAAAGTGCTCCAAGAGGATAAGGTAATGTTTATAGTCCAAATATTATTAAGGGTTAATAATATTTGACTGTTCTATTTTTAGCCCGGCAATCTAAAAATAGAAACCGCCTAATGTCTAAAAATAGAGGTCCATCTATTTTTACCAACTTGACCAATCATCCATAAATAGCATCCTGCAACTCATAGACCATGATCTATATGTCTAAAAATAGACATAGTCTAAAAATAGACTTTGCGACAAAAAATCACCTGTGTGGGCCCCACCTAGTTTAGGTGATCACTTTCCAACTAGGATCAGGAAAGATGTTTCAGGATGCCTCCTTCACTGTTTCTTGTTGCAATATTCAACGCTCCCTCTCAACAAGAAAGGACTGTCTTTGCATGCGACATGCAACTCCATGCATTCGCCCTGCAACCTTCACAAGCGCCATGCAATTCCATGCATGTGACATGCAACTCCATGCATTCGCCATGCACCCTTTTCATGTGCCATGCAAACTCATGCATGCACCATGCAACTCCATGCATGCACCATGCACCCTTTTCATGTAATATCTCCAAAACAGAAAGGCCTCCAAACAACTCAATCAGTCTGATGCGCCATGCAACTCCATGCATCTATCATCAAAGTCTTCGACTTCTACTGGTACCAACTGCTCATGTCATCAGGAACCAATGCGCTGTTGAACTCTTGCACCCATGCACTTTTCACTTGCTGTCAACTCTGAACCGCGCTCCAGTATCCAACACTGTCACTTTGATCTGCCTGCATCAATCCAATTGATCATGCTACTGCTGCGCTGTGGGCACCTCGTAGCCAGGTTCAACTCATGAGATCCACACCATCTCATGAATCCTGCCCAGAAATCTCCTCTTGGGATTAATCATGCATGTCGCCCCACCTCTCACCTGGTGGTATAGCTGCATGCACTTCCTCTGCCCATCTGGCTCGAAATTTCTCTGCATGAGTGGTTTCTTCCACTCCATGATCCTCATCTTGTGGCTGCTTCACATCCCGAGGTTCACTATTACCTGCATGCAAAACTTGCTCCCTCTCAAGCATCAGTTGCATGTCTTTCTTGCACTTCCCAACAGTAGTAAGCTCCGTAGACATCCCATCTACTTCAAGTTTGTAGAGATTCTTTGCTCGAATCCCAACCTTCTTGACTTGTCATGTTGCCTTGTGTCGAAGGAAAACTTTTCCTTCACTGAAGACAACTTCATACCCTTTATCCTCTAACATTGCGACTGAGATCAAATTATTCTTTAAACCTGGAACATGCACTACATCTTGTAAAAGAATGAGTTTACCTGACTCCCTCTGAAAGGTTATGGTACCAATGCCGGTCGCATTGTATCGTCCATTGTTGCCCAACTCAACATGCAACTGGAGATCTTTCTCCACCAAGTCGCTGAAAAGATTCGCATCTCCCGTCATGTGAAAGGAAGCGCCACTATCAAAATACCACCCCGATCCCAATGCACTAGACACCATGCATGCGATCAATGAGAATTATAGCTCAAATTGCTAGGCAAGAGCCTCACCAGCTACAGCTCCAGCAGCTCGCTTGTTCTTCTTCTTCTGTGGACAATTCGTGGCGTAATGTTCATGATCGTGATAGTGAAAACACTTCACTTTGGACATGTCACGCTCTTTATCATCCACACCGAATTGAGAAGCATTCTTCTTACCCTTCCCCTTCCTTGCTTTGGCAGCCAAAGCGCAGTCTTCTTCATCATATGCCTTTGATGAAGATCCGTCCCTGGTACTCCGCCTTATCTCCTCTTGCACAAGAATAGACCACAGTCTTTCCCATCCTGGAAATTTCTCCGGACCATTGACACTGTCCTGATATGCATGCCAACTTTTTGGAAGCCCGAGGAGAGCCAAGCTCACCAGTTCCTCATCATCCACACTAACTCCTACACTCCCAAGCTCATCCCTGCAATGGATAAACTTTGTCAAGTATACTGGAATAGTGTCATTCTTCTCCATCTTTATTTTCCTGAGTTTATCCTTGAGCGCCAATTTCCTCTGGTCGCTCTTGCTTTGGAATAGATCTATCAACGCTTTCCACATCAAGTATGGAGAAGATTTTCCATGCATGCTGGATACTATGTGATCCTTCACGCCCTCCAACAGAATCCTTCGACACCTTGCTGTCTTCTTTTGCCAAGCTTCAATCACAACAGCATCCGTAGAAGTAGGCTTTGGAATTTCTTTCTCTATGAATTGCAACAGCCCATTGTCATCTAACACTGCCTCCATCCTATCTTTCCATGCAATATAATTCGAGCTGCCTTCCAAGGCATACTCCAATCACAATCCGACGAAAGACATCTTTGCTTTTGACACCAAGAAAAAACAATTCTGCAATTTGAATTCCAACAGCTCCAAACTCCACCGCTTCCGATCTAAAATTCGTGAGAACAAATTATTTCCAAATCATAGATCGACTACATGGGCATTTACCAGACCTTTCACCTTCAAATAAGGATGAATCCGTAGGTACCTGGCCCAATTGCAGACTCTTCCTGAAGAAATAAAATGCAATCACTTTCTGAATAATAGATCTAATGATCAATATCGCTCCGATACCATGTAGAAATTCCTGAATAAATCACTTATTCAACCGAGATTATCCTGGTCACATACTATTTGAGATTCATACATAACACATAATCTCTTCTACGCATTAATCATCACATGCGGAAATAAAAACAACAAGCGGTATTGAAAACATTCACATGCGCACATAGAAATTCAACACATATAACACAGTATGTATACCGGGGAAAGCTTACAACTGAAAACCCCCTACTGTCTGTATATTATAATGAAGAAGAATCATGTAACAATCTCAGTACAATACTCCTCACAAGTACTCAGTATTGTCTCCAAAAGTTACACACAAACTAGCTCAGTTTTGAACAAGTCACGGGTTCAAAACTCCTCCACTGTTTTCCTGCCTCTACTGCGCAATCCAAGATGAGAGAATAGATGGAATGAATTCGAATTCCCTTGGATTTAACTGCGCAATCCTCATTGGCAATATCCTCCAATGATTGTGCAAATCTCATGCACACTATAGTCACAACTGATAGTAGACTCCACCCTTTCTCCTACCTCTTCCACTGGTCTTCACTGAACTGTCCATGCACTGGTGTTAACTGATGTGTTCTTTAGTTGAATAATGAGTTAATAATTAGTGAATTAATTAATAATTAATTCACACCACTCATCTCTAGTGTATTAGCTAGTTAAACTAAATACAACTAGTTCAACTAAGTTAAACCGAACACAACTCCACCAACTGTCTCATCAACTCCACCAAACTCTGCCACATGAGTTCTAACTGAAGTCAACCATGCAATAGCTCAACTAACCCATAAGAAATTCGAATTTCCTTCTGCCAGCTGCATGTGCCACATCTGTAGCTCGAACTGAAGTGCTCCAAGAGGATAAGATAATGTTTATAGTCTAAATATTATTAAGAGCTAATAATATTCGACATATCTATTTTTAGACTGGCAATCTAAAAATAGATTCCGCCCAATATGTCTAAAAATAGAAATCCATCTATTTTTACCAACATGACCAACCATCCATAAATAGCATCTCGCAACTTATATATCATGATCCATATGTCTAAAAATAGACATAGTCTAAAAATAGACTTTTGCGACAAAAATCACTCCGTGTGGCCCCATCTATAGGGGTGATCACTTTCCAACTAGGATCAGGAAAGATGTTTCAGGATGCCTCCTTCATTGTTTCTTGTTGCAATCTTCAACAAGCCTTTCTAAGTTCCCTTGTGCTGCCTCTGATTGTGTCCAAGCAGTTTTGGAGTTAAATGACCTCTGACCTGATCTATAGATAGAATTAGATGGTTCTCCTTCTTCATTTTCAGTCCTTAATGTCCCATACCACCCAATCACTTTAGGATCCAAGGCTTTGGATGACTAGCCTAACTGAAAGCTTGCGTGTTGAGTAGCAAGTAAAATCCTTTCTTGACTCCATTGCCCAATGGACTTGACATTCCCTAAATTACTTCTCTTTTGCCTAAATTCCTTTTTTCCTAGCCTTGTCTCATGCTGAACCCTTCCTTCCTGAATCCCAGCAACCAAACGCAAAATCAAACAAACAAACCTTGTGCCAATAACTAGCCTAATATCTTAAATTTGAGCTTCAAAGACAGAAAACCTTTGACTATCATAGAGAGATCCCTCTCTGGACCTAGGAGGGCTAGATCCTAGTGTCTGAAAGTGGTTCTGATGTTGTCTCATCTTTTGGTCTTGCCAATCTAGCCAAAACATGGGAACCCCAACAAGACCCATCCAAAGTGTTTACTGAAATGACAAGAGATGGATTTTCAATAATATCTCGGTAAAATTTGGAGGCTCCTTGCAAGGTTGCAAGAGTTTCCTCCTCATAAGTGTTGGCCTCCCAAACTGTTGAAGATGAAGGCTGCTCCTTCGTGGTCTCAACAGTGCTGGTACATGCCTCATTAGCTGGTGGTGAAGGCTCCTCCCTCCTTGTGCAAAATCTCCCAATCAATCCATGAGAAAACTCAACAAGAGCAGAAACCCTTGTATGGCTTAGATGGTTGATCCATCAATTCTTTGCTTCACCTTCAAGGTGCAGCACTGTAATTTATACAACCTCTTTATCTACTATAGGATGTAGTAGGAAGAAAACCTCTAGCTTCTTCACCCAAAACTCTACTGCACAAGTGTGTGATCCATCAAATGTGGACAATAGAAATCTATTGCCTCTCATCATCCCATAGTTGTGGGGTCTTCTCTCTTCTTTCTGCTGAATAAATTGTGGAAAAGATAGAGTCCTTTGGAAGGCTCTAGATCTAGCTTGGTATTCAACAAGGTACTCACTTATAATTTTTAATTCCAAGTGTTCTTCATGCTTCAGGTCTACTTCTTTGTGAGAGTAGGAAGTGCATGGTCCTTCCTCTTCTCCTTTTTCAATCTTCTTGGCCTCCTTGGAGAGGTCTCCTCTGGATATGAAAATAGATGAGAGTAAACTCATATTTTTCATCATTTTGATCTTCTTTGGCTAAGATTCATAGGCTGAGCCAGAGATCATGCTCTGATACCATTGTAATGTTCCCAACTAAGGAACAACTACACTATTGGGAATATCTCAAGATATTACCAATGTGAAGATCAACAATACATAAACATGAGCTAGAAAATAGCAATGAATGCATTAATACAAGAATTCCAGAAGATCCAAATAACCATTATATTGGATTATAGTAGAAAAAAATGTATACAAGAACTTGAGGAAATGATCTCTCAAGCTAGGCAAGGAAACATATACATGAAATATGGAGAAATGTTGTTATACAAAAGAGGCCTTGGCTATGACTGCGTAATCCATGAAGGGGAATTGCTGAAAAATAGTTTCAACACACAAATATGACAATAGATAGCTCAAATAAAGAGGGGGGAGCAAGATCTCAACCCTTGGAAACATGCAATACACAATCCTTGAAAGGATTGGCTGAAATAAGTACAAAATAGAAAATCTGCAGAAATGCCAGAGTTGCTGCGCAACAACTGCAACTCAAAATTGGAAATGGATGTAGATAGCTGATGATGCTGCAATAGATGGCTGAATCTCATCCAAAGGATCTCTAGAGTGAAATTTTTATCCTCTCACCTAAGACCTCACCCTCCAAACTTGTGGAGAAAGTCCCCACTGCAAATATACTCAGAAACAACATAGTCTAGAGAAGGGACTGTGGTTTTTGTGAAGAGAAATGATTGGCCTGATGCAAATGATCTAAAATATGCTCCTGTGTCTCCCTCACTAACCTCCCAGAGGAATAGAAGCTCTCCCCTCTGACAGATGAGCCAAGGAAATGGTGAATGGTGTCCTCCACTTCAACACCCTAGCAACACTGCGTTATACTTGAGCAGAAATAACGTAGTATCTCAAAGGAGAAGCTTTGGCCTTAAGCCAAGAGATATGGAGAATGAAGAAAAATCCTTCAAGAGGCCTCTCAAGAAGGTGAAGACAGGAATTCCCCTACAATTCTTGCTTAACAGCAAAAGAATGCAGAATGTCTAAATAGACATGAAATCAATAATCATAAGCATGAGAAACAATGGTTGCCTTACTCTCCTTTTATACAATAAAAGCTCTCTCTCCACGAGCCCCATCCATTAGGGTTTCCTCCACCAAATACCCTCTTCCTCATTCACACTACGTTGTCTTCCAAAGCAAGCCACTCCTCCTATGGCAACATTGTTGAATTGGTCAAACTTGACCTTGTCTTCATGCATTTGCCCCTTTTCACACTTGAGGGTACAAAATTAAGCTACTCTGATGATCCCTTCCATATTATGAGGGATTTTATTCATGTTTTCCATGAGCATGGGCCTCCTTACCCATTTATTTAGCTACTAGGTGATAATAAAAAAAAATTTAATGTTCCATTTAGCTATGAGCTAAAATGGAGTATTATTCATCTTTTGTCCTTTGGACTTGTTGCAGTCTCTTGTTGTTTAGCAAGAATTGCTGAGGGAATTCCTGCTTAGGATTTCCTTTCCTTCTTGAGAATCTCTTGGAGGATTTCACTCCATTCCCCATATTCATACATTGAGGTCAAGCATCATCCTTCTTCATCAGCGCAGTTTCAGCTGGAGATTGGGCATTGTTGCTGGGTGTTGCTGGGGAGGTTTTATACAACACCATCCTTGGCTAGTTTTTTATAGGATGGAGCTTCCATCCCTTTGGGAGATTATAAAATAAGTTTCATGAGATTATTCCACCATCTTTGGCACCAGGCCAACCACTTACCATCATTGGCAGTGCAGTCCCTCTCTTAGACAGTGTTATTCTTGGAGAGAATTTGCTGTGAGGGATTAGCAGAAATTTGGAGGGTGTGGTCTTAGGTGAAAGGATCAGCCTTTCACTTCAGATTTGCATTGGGAGAGGCTATTTCAGATTGTAGATCATATTCATCCATCTCCTTCTATTTTTTTTATGAGTTGCTATTGCTACCCAGCAACTCCAACATTAGTGTATTTTCCCCATTTTGTACATGTATTGTAGCCAATCCTTCTAAGGATTGTTGTACTATTGTTTTCAGGGGTTGAGAGATTTCTCCCCCTCATTTCTTGAGCTATCATTGATATATAATTGTATTTTCATATTACATGTTTCAATGCCTTCTATTGATAGCGTTGCCATAGCTAGGGCATATTTATATAGCAGTGTTTTGTCATCTTCGGTGTACATGTCTTATTGAGGCTTTCATTGCATAGCTTGAGTGAGTGATTCCTCAAAGCATTGTACTCTATTTCTGATATGTTATACATTTTTCATCTATTTTCATCTTCATGTGCCGTGGCTCATTTAAATAACGTTGAGGATTCCTTGTATGTTCATAGATTGTTGCAGCCCCATTCTTTGGGCACTCTCTGAAGGGAACTAGGTGTGGGAGGCTTGTCTCACCACCCTAGAAGGATTTATTTGGTCCCAATTCTTGGATTTTGGTCTTAGAAACATTGGTCTAAGGGATCCAAGTCTTGGTATCAAATCCTGCTACCTCCATTTCTGGAAAATGCGTTTTCCAGCCATGGATTGCTAGCTATTCCTAAAAAGGAACATTACAGTGGTATCAGAGCATGATCTCTGGCACAGCCTATGATATCAAGATATCATAGAAGTGAAGAGAAGAAACAGAGATCAGAATGATGGAGAGGATGATATTACTCTCATTAGTGTTCGGATCTAAAAAGGGCCTCTCCAAAGAGGTAAATCAGAAGAGAGAAAGAAGATGCACCGAAACTCCCAGAGGGTTTTGAGAAGAAGCAAGATGTAGTGAGACCTGCATGAGGTTTCAAGAAGAAGAAGGAAGCCCTAGCACTTCCTATCAGCAAATCAAAAGACCAGAGAATCCTAGATCTCCTCATAGATCTACTATGCACACTTTCTTTGAAGAAGGTGAGAGGTATATCAATGTAGAAAAGAGATGCAAAGAAACTCCTAAAGGGTTTCAAGATGTAGAGGAAGAACTATACACCTCCTGTCATCAGAAAGAAGGGAAAATGACTGAAGAAGAGATCTCATTGCTTCTTTTTCAAACATTGAAGAGTATTGAAGAAAATCTCAAGGATTTTGATGAGGAGAGGAGAAAGATGAGCTACAAAGAAACATCTCCCAACGAAGCAAAGGAGAATGTCAATCTTGTCAGTTTGGGCAAGAGATCTCTATTTTCACAATCTGCCACTAAGGTACTTGCATCTAGAGAAGAGGCACTTGCATCTTTGCAAGGTAGTCTTGAGCTCTCAACATATGGAGTCCCATGCATGAACTAGGAGATGCATGAGGAGGAGAAGGAAGATACCAATGCTGGTATGCTTGAAGAAAGGAGACCATCATTCTTGCGAGTAGTTGGGGGCATCATTGATCTGGGTGGAGGAACTCTTGAGTTCTCTCAAAAGATTCCCACATATCAATTGATCCAAGGCATGCATGAAATTTCAACACATATTGTTTCAAGATTAATGCATGGCCAAGGATCAAATCAAAATTATGATTTGAAGCAAAGACATGTCACATCACAGAGGACCCTTAATCTAATCAAGGATGAGACTGGAAACTATCCCTATGCATCATTGTTGATTTTCATTCAATCTCTTTGGTTGAGATGTAGGGTCTCAAGAAAGGGGATTAGTACTATCCTATGTGCAAGGGCTTATTGTGAAATCAATAAAGAAACTTGCTTTGATACAGTACATGCATCACTTTGCAGATCTACAGCACGGTCACTTAGTGACTGTGACAAAAAGGCTTTAGCTCTCTTGGAGCATTCTAGAGGCAGCTTCAACCTTGAAGTAGTGGAGAAGAAGAGGATGAATAGTAGACATCTCGAGATGAGAATAATTTTCTCCCCTCTAGATGGTACTCTCTCAATGAGCATGCTACAACTCAAAGAGAGACTTCTACTTACTGCAGATTCAAACCCTCACTGTTTTTGGAAGGCCATATATGGAAGAAAGGTCTCACTAAGAGATCTCAACAAAGATGCATTTCAATTTTTCATGAGATGCAAGGTTCTTCATTGGTTCAAAGGATATGGTATTATACAAAGAGAGGATGCCATGATTATGCAGCACATCACTCATCTTCCATATTGGAGTGAGTGGATGAGGATGATGAGCAAGAGATCACATGATCACTTGCAGACATATATGGGCCAGCAAGCTTGGTTATGCTTTTTTCCCTTGGGAGACTCCTATCACTCTCCAAAGGCACATATTTCTCTGATCTATACCTTGAAGAATGGTCAAGAAATGAATAAGGAGGCATGGCAATGCTGGTTGCTTTGGGGTAAGCATGATCACTACCCAAAGATTCTCATTCCCTCATGTCATGCTTTATGCATCATTAATAGAGTATATGAAAAGGAAGCATGGTTGATGTGGTTGTTAAAAGGAGAGTTTTGACATCACGTGCTAAATCTCATGTCCATGCATTCACCCATGTTTGAAATATGTCTCATTTATCCACATGTATTTCTGTTGGAGGTATGTTTCATGCATGAATTTTGGCTTGGGAGGACGAATGACTCCCACATGATGTGGTATGAGGGAGCTTTCTTGTACTATGTTGATGAGACATTTCACATGTCCATCATTGTGTTATTGCTCCATGATCCACATGTTGATAAGGCAAGAGGGCTGCAAAAGTCCTTGTTGCTGTGGCTGCTCTTGGGTGAGTATGGTTACTACCCAATAGCTCATCATTTTCTGAATCATGCCTTGGATTTCAATGATATGTTGCAGCAAGAGAAGGCATGCATAATTTTGTTTCACCTAAGAAAGTATGGCCACCACATGACATCTCCTATGTCTATGTGTTTTGCATTGTGTAAAATTTCTCATATTGATCTCATGATGTGCATTGATGATAATACTTTGTATTGGGCTGATGTGACATATCATATGTCCATTAGTATGGTTTGGTTTCATGATGCACATGAGGAGGAAAGAAGGCAGCAAGACCTCTTGTTGCTTTGGTTTCTTTTAAATGAGTATGGTGACCACCCCATAGCTCATAATTTTCTAATTCATGCCCTATGTATTAAAGATAAATTGCAGCAAGGGAGGGCATGTACATCATCTTTTGGAAAGCTTGGCTTGCCCATCTTACATGGAGGAGATGGAGGATGGAAGCAAAGGGCCTTGCTCCAGTGGTTATTATTAGGGAAATATGGTTTGACATCTTTGTCCACCCATGTTTCTCCTTCACTTCTTCTTTTGCATAACGCTAGAATGATGGAGTTTGGATCCAACAAGGCCAACAGGGTTAAGAATGAAATCATAAAAATGCTTAATCAAGTTCATAAAACATGGATGGAGGAATGTTCTTGCATGATGAAGCTTTTCCTTTATGGAAGGAGCTACTTTATTTTATGTCTCTTGATAACGAGTAAAACCCACAGTCTCGTTCTTCTCTGACTTTTCAATCTCTAGCTGTGCATAATGCCTTCATCAGAATGGCTCAACACTTCCCCTATCCGGGCACTCTCACAACATTATGTTATTGCGCCAACCCCGTATATTCAAACATTATATGTGCTCTATATCAATACATATCTTACAGCGTTCTTCAATCATTGGAAGTGTTACAACAAAACCCAACTACATTGGACGTACCTTTATTAACTCACAACCTTAGTTTGAACAATCCCGATCAATACAAATTAGAGTTGGGCCCCAGCGCCAATGACCCTTTCACATCCAACGGTGGATAATACATCGCATTGCCTTCAGTGATCCGATGTCCCTGATCAAATCTCGCGCGGCTTATGTGCACGAACGATAATGCGCGATGAGAGCGGTTTCTCCAGACCGCTCGAGGCCACGTGTTAGATAGCTAATGGAATTGCATTCGAATTTGGATTACCGCTTACCCCACAAAGGCAGTGTGATCAAAACTGCTTCCGGATTCATACAGTGTTTGACTGGGGTTGATGCAATTCCACCATGCTCCTTGGTTAAATAACTCAAGGTTCCAAACTCGATTTCACTATTCGTCTCTTTTGGTTCCGCCCTTTTGGCTCGAGGTTTCGCCCATTCAAATTTACATAGTTCTTCCGCATTGTCACTAATACGCCCTCGCCCCTCGTTACACAGTGCTCATCTAATGAACACCACTTCCAAAGATCCACTTATATCGCTTCGTGCAAGGAACAACCACCTAGATATCCTCCAAGTTTAAACAACACTCGATCTCTCTTGCTTTCGATTTAGAAATTTAAGAATTCACCAAACCACCGTGACCCTCGCTGGTACACAGACAACGCATAACCCTTTCACCATACTCGGTTATCAAATGCCAGTCAGTTCCTTATGAGCGGCATAAAACCTCCATACGTGGCTTAAAGCCATACCTCTGTTCATGCCATATACTCAACGAATATATAACTCCACTGTCTATCAGTTCGAGACACAGTGTCGACAGTATTTACATCGATTCCTCCAACTATATACAGGGCACAATTAACCCAAATTTGTAGAGTACATATTTACACATTATCATACACTCTCCTTTCTGAATACATAGGCAGACTCTTAGATCAATTTATATAGTCCTGCTCCTACAAGAATTTAAGGCAATTTCACGTAGGAATTTCACCAATAAATGCACAACTACGAAAGGTACTCTCCACACAGAGTTAAACAACAAATGCACAATTACACTGAGACAATTTCCTCATATGATTCGACCAAGAAGACATAAAGTCACACATGGAACTTGTAAACCATTCTCCATAAATAGATATATATACAGGTGATCAATCTTAAAAGAAATCATTTAAAATTTCATGGTTGTCCAGATATTCAATACGAAGGCCACTACCATCCTACTCTGTTGCTGAAGAAGTTATGGTTCTCTAACTCTACATGATTACATTTATACCAAAAGGATGACCTGAATCAATTCAGATCTCCAAACAGTTCAACAACTCTTAGCATTCTCAATTCCTAAAATAACTGAACTGATCCTAAACTGACTCATACCCTTGGTTGTCTCTTCATATTCCTATCTTAACCAATTTCTCATGTTCTCAAATGACTTGAGAAGAATTACAATTCCGTATCAAATTTATTCAAAATATTAATATTTACAAGAAATTTTAAGAACATGGGACCCCTATGTCTACTTATGTACAAAGTAAATTTTGAGCCTAATGCCCCTGCATCATCTCTCATGTGTTTATGATGGTGTTGGACATCATGTAATTGTCATTTTGTACTTCATGATAAGAAGAGGACATCTAACCTTACAGTTGGAAGTCATCTCATGCATTTGTGGAAGACAACTTTGGAACCAAATATACATAACCTATTGCAGCAAATGGAGGAAGCCTTCCTTATGTGGATGCCATTTGGAGGGGAATAGATGGTTTGCATCTACAATAAGAGTTTCTTGAGGGCAAGCAACATTTTTCTGGGGGAGACTGTAATGTTCCCAATTTTTGCAGCTAATGGGAATATTGCATTTTAATTTCAGTTTTCTTAACTCATGAATAAAAGTGTAAAGGAGGAACTCTAAAACTCCTAATCAGAAAAATAAATCAATGCCCACTATGAGCATGGACAAATCTGGGCCATTTCAATAAAATACACTTAGGTGTGAAAAGGAATGAAGAAGGTTGACTAGGTTAACTGGACCAAATCACATCAGCGTCTAGATGCATTGAACCTCCTTATTGATCAGCATAGTTTTAGATAGAGACCCTTCATGTGAAAAGGGTTAACTCATTGGTGGTGGTTTAGGGTTTTCCAAGCCCTAATGTTATAAAATGAAGAGGAAGGCCACAAGGAAAAGGCGTTGAAGATAATTCGATTTTGGGATTTCTTAAGCAACTCAAACTCTCTTAGCTACTTAGCTAGAGAGAGAGGAATTTCCTGTTTAGGAATTCCTCCTCCTTCATTGAGGAGCTCTTGAAGGAGTATGTTCTAAAATGCCTCACATCTAGGCTTGAGGCCAAGCTTCCTCCTCTGTTACAGCATTATTGCTGCAACAACATAATTATGTGTTGCAGGGTGTTGCAGTGAGGGGTTTTCAACACCACATCCAGATCTAGTTTTGCATAAAAGGGAGCATTTCTTTCTCTAGAAGATTAGTGAGGAAGCCTTGAGCTTCATGTTCAGATCTTGGCATTAGGCCAAAGGACCTTCCAACATCATCTGTGCAATATACTTCAGAAACTGCGTCATTTTTCCAGTGCATTGCTGCAACAGGGTTTCTACCCTAGTTTGGTGCTTATTTCCTTGAGGAAATCCCTTCTTCCGAAAATTTTGTATTGCAGACCTCTTCTGTAATTTTGTACATTTCAGCTAATATATTCAGAGTTTCAGTGATTCTGCGTTTTCAAGATCCATATTCTGCGGATCTGATACTTGTATTTGTTCTTTCATGAGATCCCCTTGCCGGGTGATCTATTTGATGTATAAAAGGAGCTGAATCTCCATTTTTCTTCATGATATATTATAATAAACTTTAGATCTTATGTTTATGACATATTTTTTCTAATTTCTTCATAAATCATGCAATGTATGCTTCAACCATTTTCTGCATACTCCAAGTCATGGGAAATCAACATTTTTAAGCTTATCCAGGAATGGAGGAACTGTTTAACATAGCTAGAATTCTTTGTGTGAGCTGAAATTCGGAGAATAGGTCCCTCATGACCTAATCTAAAATAACCTCCCGTCATTTCCCTTAATTTTATGCATATTTCTGAATGCACCTATTTTAGGGTCGAAATCACTGCTTTTCCTCACTTTTTGGATCCTAAATTCAGATATAAGTTGTTGTTGTACTTGAAATCAGTTTTCGAGTGTCTATCAATAAATTTTATGCATTGATAGATCTCTGCACTTTCAGTAGAGTGTTTTACTTTGATGCAACCCCTCATTGGGCCTTCTCTTGAAGATAACTAGTTGCGGGAGATATGTTTAACCCACCTAGCCTTATTTGCTTCAGCTCAAATCTTGGATTTAGTTTTTAAATTTTCTAATCTAAAGGATACAAGAGTTTTTTTCCTGTTCTAAAGCATAAAGAGTAAGTGCATGATTCATGAGCTGTTCCTAAATAGGAATATTATTTATTGATGAGTTGTCTCATGATGGGTTGAAATCATAAGTTGTTGAGGTGGGTTACTTCATATTTAGTATTATGGGTTGGTTTCTTTGCTGTTTGTGCTATTGTCTATTTTTAGTATATTAGATCCAATTTCTTAGGATCTAGAATGTTGAAATTTTTTCCAAGAGTCTATATATATGTAATGTTTCATCAAACATTGGTGTAATTGAGTGTGATCTAACATATTGTGAGATTGTGTGGTTTGAGTTATATATTTTTTGTGTGCATCTCTGATAATATATTTATAGTTTTCACAATTGTAAAATGAATTTCCTAACATTATAACTCATCCCTTCATGCGCTACATTGTTAGTATGAAAGCTTTTGCTAGTATTAATGATTCTGGAGAGCCGTTGGTCATTGCATTTTTCTATGTTAGGATTGAGTGATAACCAGAATGATGAGAATGCGGCACTAACCAAATATCTGGAAAGTTGAATGAGAATGAAAGAATCCCCAAGGTAATTGACAATTTCATTAAATGATTAGTATGGTGATTCCCCATTTGGATATGTGAAAATTCAATTCCTATGATTATTATTGAACGCGTTTAAAAGGCAATGACTCGCATATTTCTTATTATTTCTCTCATACCCTAATGGTGTCATCTTGTTGTGCACTCCATTGGGGAGAAAATCCATGCGATTGTGGCCATTAAATATTTTTTAAAAGTAACTTGTATATTTGTTTTATAAACTAGAGTATTATTAAGTTATGAAATTTGTTAGAGAAGGATATTTAGATATTTTATAAATTATACAAATTCACTCATATAAAGATGTTTAAGATAATTTAGGATTAATTGTAACTATTTATTATGGACATTGGTAAGCATTAATTTAATATTGATACTTTTGTTTTTGAAATCAAAATATTGAAAAAATATATATTTTTTATTAACCAAATCTTTGTAATACTATGTTGCACGTTTTATGATTTCATAAAATGTCTTTAAAACAGCTTAATAGTGATTTTTTGACTTCAAAATTGCAAAAAATAATTTAAAATTATAATATTAAAAATTTATATAAATACTTGTAACATAAAAGGGAATCAAACTTTGCATTTATGTTAGAAAATACAAAAGATTTAATTGATATAACAAAACAATATAAATATAATTTTATGAAAAATTATGAATATATATATATATAATTCAATTTTGTAATTATTTTTGGTATATAATTTTAAAAATATCCAAATTAATTAATTTGAACTTATTTAAACTTTATATAAAAATAAAAAAGCCAATTCTAAAATAATAATGAAAATGAGTTAAAAACCCACTTTTGCAAATACAATCCAAACAACTAATGATTACATCTACACAACTTGCATTTCTGTTTGAATCAGAGGAAACTACAACTTTCATGTGCACGTATCTAGTTTTGTGTATAAGTATAAAACAAAATTGTGTAGTCTTGTTTCCATCAAACCTTTCAATAATTTGGTTGGCAATTTCATAGGAAAATCAGTGTGACAATCACATCCATGTTAAAGCAATGGTAAACATCAGGGAGGGGAGTGATGTATAGGAATGAGGCATGTGGAGAAGCCATCTCAGGGGCATATAGGAATGAGGCATGTGGACAATCAAGAAAGGGACTACCATTAGATTCACAAACATATTTATTGGATGTTGGTGCTTCTCATATGAGTCATAAAGAGCCATGGTAACTAAATATATTGGCTAAGGGATTCATTCAAAAGTGGTTTCATCGTTACTGGTTGGATTGTCTTCCATCACCTTCAATTTTAAGTGGTTTCTTTTGTATTTTTCCACCATATGTGAGGTGGGTAACCAATTCTCACAACCCTCACATGCTTATTTACTTAGTGGAAGGATAATGGGTTAGCTAGGACATATCTATTTAATGATGACCTTGTGAGTGATATGAGATAAGAATTCACGTTTTTGGCATTTAAGAGATTGTCATTAGATTCCATCATGTTCTATCTTTGTCATGGTCACTCACTCCATAACACCCAACTGGTGACAAGGCAATGAGTATACATTTGACAATGATTTTGTATTTTGAAGAGCCCGAGAATGTGGAGTTTTATTTTTCATATGACATCGCACTTTCAAACACCTCGACACGTAAAAACTTTATAGAAATTACTTGGAAATGAGTAAAAATTCTGTACAATATTTAAGGTCTGGCCTGCACTCATAGAAGCTTCTCGGTATACGTAAACTCTGTAAAGCGCTTGATGGAATTTGATGTGTAGTGAAATATAATTAAAAATTATTGGTCAACTGCTTCATGATGCTAGACAAATAGTTCTATACAAAGTTTGTATTTGAATTTATGACATTTTGTCGAATTGTGGAACGGATATATTCTGTATAATGTTTATTAGGGAAGTACGATTTTACATTGATTATTCATGAGTCTCGTTATTTTGTAATTTAAAAATAAATATAAACAATAAATTTTTTGTACTTATTAATCTTGCCTTTGATAAGGCTAGTTATTATTCTCCCATGAATGTCATTGTTTTTTTCTAAAAAATAAGTTTTTAGACTAGTTAAACCATCTAAAGATTTGTGTACTTATTTGTGTGTTAAGGTTTGATAGGACTATAACAATTGATTTTTTTGTTGATGCCTATTAGTTGACCATTAATTACAAAGTTATAATGTGTAACTTAAAAGAAAAATCTTTCGAATATTTTTAAAAAAATATTTTTCAAATATTTCATTGCATGATAACTTGAATGTCTTATTACATTTTTCACACATCACAAGGACACAAGTATTTGGAGCATCTAACAATTTCACTAAAAAAAATTGTGTTGTCAACCATGTGAATAAACAAAGTTGCAAGTTGTAGGGAGTCACAATACAAAGAGTGGTTCAGATTTAGCGAAGTTTCGCCTGTGGTCTCCCTAGGATTTGAGGCCTACGCTTGCAGCCTTGGGTCATGATTTTTCTTCTCTCATTTTTTATTTAGGTTCGTTGTTTCGGTTCGAGCCAAGATCTCTCGGGTGCATTGATTTTCTTGCATGTTATTGCACAATGACAAGATCAAAGCCATCGCTTGTTCATGAGTTAGTCCTCTCTATTAGATCTTCTTTGATCTTGGGGTTTTTTGGCTTGGAGGCCAAAATGGCTGATCCAACCCATGATTCTCAACTCTCCAAGGAAGTTATGGCCTTCAACAACTTTGCGACTAATGGCCCTAACTTCCAAAATCCCCGTCCTTCCAAGTTTTTCAAAATGATTTATGAAATCCTAAAAATCGTTATGTCGAATCCACAAGCAAGGAATAGGGCTTTGAAACTTGCATATCAAGGTCTAATTGGGAAATTTACTAGCTGATGTAGGAGCATTGGACCACCCTTAGTCAAAATTGAAATTCAAAGCTATGGAAGGAGAGACGCAAACAATGATTTGAAAGGGGGCTAATTTCCATGAAATTCGGTTAAAATAATAAATTTTTTCCCTCAAAGGTGAAATCGATGTGGCATCTATAAGATCACGATTTATTTCAAAAACTGCCATGTAATTAAAATAGAGTGATCTTAGCAATTAGTTTCATATTCTAAGGAGAGTTATTAATGATTTAGGATAGATCAAATCCATTATTGATCTAATCGTCATTCTATATTTATATATAAATATATGACCCGCAACATAGTGAGGGGAGGACCAACTACAATGTAGATCGACTGAGAGACGACAAGGGCCTTGGGAGGCCATAGAAAACGTAATATCAGGTCGGCGGTTTGATATAAGAATCTGTGTACAATTATTTTAATATGTGTGTTTGTGTCATTTTGTGCATGAGTTTTATATTGTCATGTTTGTGCATCCATGAACAAAGTGAATGTGTGTGAGTGTGAGGTTGAGGTCATAGAATGGAATTGCAGATAGGGAGCATTGCAAAAATGGGCATTCCAGTGAAAAGATTCACCATTGAATTTCGAATATAGGATGGATCGACCATGATCCACTTAAAACAGTATTGAGAAATGGAATATCTGACCAGCCATTTGTTCGAAAGATCAATGGTGAACCATTGAAACGATAATGTGTGACGCAATAAGGAGTGGAGTGCCATATTGTTAAAGGTCCTACAATGTACAATGATGGTTGGAATAGGAATGTCGGGGTGCTAGAAGAAGTTCCACACAGATCTATGCATGCTTAGAACGAGATCGTTGATGATGATAGTAAAGGTATTATGAAGTTCCTATGAACTTCAAAATACAAGCTTGATGAGCAACGCATGGTCATGAGGTGAGGCCACTGAAACCCTGAATGTTGGGCTTGTACGTGATCATGGTGAGAGGTCGAAGCATGTGAGAATGCTGAGTTGAAGTGCGCAAGCTTAAGTTGTTGCACAATGGTAAAAACTAAACAATTTTCGTGGGTCCATAATCCACAGGTTTTCAGAATGGAAACCGTCAGAGAATTGGACTTGACATATTGGGGTTGGCTCCGACATCAAGTGGTATCAGAGCAGAAGAAGATTATGGGTGCAATGGAAGGAGGTACACATATGTTGAGTATTGGTAAGTGTGTGATCGTTATATTTTTGTGCAGGTAGCAACAGAGGAAGGTGAGAATATTTACAGTAGCCTAGAGCAAGTAGTGTTCATATGGTTCCAGAGGAGAGAACCAGAGAGATGCCAAAAGACTGAGCGCAGAGGACAGAATCTTAGTGAGGTATCGTGTAGCAAGGAGGAGGCTTGCTACTGTAGAAATTTTATTGCAACTCACGAGTGTTGTTATGAAAAGACCAAGAAGGCATATGACCAGGAGTTCATAAATTTTTGTACCTCGGGAGTATGATGCAGGAGTATCGGACCACCCTTAGTCAAAATTGAAACTCAAAGTTGTGGAAGGAGAGACATGGAAAATGATTTGAAAAGGGGGCTAATATCCATGAAATTGGATTAAAATAATAAATTTGTTCCCTCAAAGGTGAAATCGATATGGCATCTAGAAGATCATGATTTATTTCAAAAGCTGCCATGTAATTAAAATAGAGTGATCTTAGCAATTAATTGCATATTCTAAGGAGAGTTATTAATGATTTAGGATAGATCAAATTCATTATTGATCTGATCGTCATTGTATATTTTTATATAAATATATGACCTGTGACATAGTGAGGGGAAGGACAACTACAATGTAGATCGATCGAGAGACGACCAGGGCCTTGGGAGGCCACATAAATTGTAATACTGGACTGGAGATTTAAAATAATATGTGTACAATTGTTTTAATATGTGTGTGAGTTTTATATTGTCATGTTTGTACATCCATGAACCAAGTGAATGTGTGTGAGTGTGAGGTTGAGGTCATAGAATGGAATTGCAGATAGGGAGCGTTGCAGAAATGGGCATTTCTGTGAAAAGATTCACTATCGAATTTCGAATATAGGATGGATCGACCATGATCCACTTCAAACAGTATTGAGAAATGGAAGATCCGACCGACCATTTGTTTGTAAGATCAATGGTGAACCATTGAAACGATAATGTGTGGTGCAATAAAGAGTAGAGTGCCAGATTGTTAAAGGTCCTACAATGTACAATGATGGCTAGAATAGGAATGTCAGGGTGCTAGAAGAAGTTCCACGCATATATGTACGTGCTTAAAACGAGATTTTTGATGATGATAGTAAAGGTATTATGAAGTTCCTATGAACTTCACAATACAAGCTTGACGAGCAACGCCTGGTTACAAGGTGAGGCCACTGAAACCCTAAATGCTGGGCTTATACGTGATCATGGTGAGAGGTAAAAGCATGTGAGAATGCTGAGTTGAAGTGCACAAGCTTAAGTTGTTGCACAATGGTAAAAATAAACCAATTTTCATGGGTCCATAATCCACAGGTTTTCAGAATGGAAACTATCAGAGAATTAGATTTGAATTATTAAGGTTGGCTTCGGCATCAAGTGGTATCAGAGCAAAAGAATATTCTACGTGCAATGGAAGAAGGTACACATATGTTGAGTATTGGTAAGTGTGTGGTCTTTATATTTTTGTGAAAGTAGCGGCAGAGGAAGGTGAGAAGATATACAACATCCTAGAGCAAGGAGTACTCATATGGTTCCATAGGAGAGAACCAGAGAGATGCCAAAAGACTAAGCTCAAAGGAGATAATATTAGTGAGGTATCGTATAGCAAGGAGGAGGCTTGATACTTTAGAGGTTTTGGTTCAACTCACGAGTTTTGTTATGAAAATACCAAGAAGGCATATGAAACCAGCTCCAAAAATAGAAGAAAAGAGAGATCAACGACTTAGAAATAGCCACTTTGAGGGGGCAACCTCTAATACATTACATAAATGAGCAATCCTTGGATGATACAAATGATCATAACCTCCTTCTATATATAGGAGTCCATGGGTCCACAATATAATCCTAGCTGACCTAACAATAATAATGTAAGGGCACAATAATAACAATATTGGGGTTACAGGGGTACAATAATAACAATAAGGGGGCTACACTAATAACAATAAGGGACTAAACTAGTAATAGAGGGACCTAAAATTCCCCTCTGCTTCAAAAAAGTGTTGTTCGCAACGCTTGAGTAGCTCTGGGTGCTTTTGTATAAAATTCTCATCCTCCCACATAGAATCTTAGTGTGTAAGTTCTTCTACTTAATGAGATACTCTGAAATTGATCGATTTCGTAGCTATCGAGTTCTTGCTTCCGTGATCGCTTTAGGTTCCAATATGATTTTTCCTTCCTCATGAAGTTTTGGAAATATTGTTTGAACTGGAATATTTTCACCTATAACCTTATTTAAGCATGAAACATGGAAAAATGGATGCACTCACGAAGAAGAAGGAAGCTCCAATTTGTATGCCATAGTACCAATATTTTGCAACACCTCGTAAGGACCATAGTACTTTCGCAATAATTTATTATCCTTCTTAGATATCTTGAGGGAAATTTGTTTGTATGGTTTTAGCCATAAAAATACCCAGTCTCCTACATCAAAACTTCTCTCACTGCGATGTTGATATGCTTGTTTTTTCATTCGATTTTGTGCTAAAATTAGGTTATCCTTTAAGAGTTGGAAAACTTCTTGTTGATGCTTGATGTGGTATTCTATTCCACTGCTTTAACCTTAGAATTTTCTCTTAAATATGATGTCATGGATAGTGGATGATATCCATAAAGTGCCATAAATGGGGTCATTTTTGCTGTAGTATGGAAGGAAGTGTTATACCACCATTCGGCGAGAGGTAACCACTTGACCCATTGTGTTTGTTTTTCAGATACAAAACAACGAATATATCCTTCCAAAAATTTATTCACTATCTCAGTTTGACCATCGGATTGAGGATGATAAGATGAGCTATGAGCTAATTCAGTACCCAAACAAGAAAATAACTCCGTCCAAAAATTTCTAGTAAAAATGGGATCTCTGTCGCTCACAATAATCTTTGGGTTTCCATGTAGCTTTTTAATTGTGTCCATAAATGTAGTAGCAAATGTACTTTCTTTAAATGGATGAGATAATGCACAAAAGTGTGCATACTTGGTAAATCTATCAACTACCACCATGATGCCACTCTTTCCTTTGGACTTAGGTAAATCTGTGATAAAATCCATTGAAATATCCTCCCAACGTTGACTTGGAATGGATAAAGGTTGTAGAAGACTCGGGGTCCTAATCATCTCAACTTTATTTTGCTGGAAAACTAAACATTCTGCCACAAACTTTTGAATATCAGATTTAAGTCCATCCCAAAAAAAATTCTTTCTTCACCCTGTGGTAATTTTTTAAAAATCCTAAGTGTTGTCGAAAATTATTGTCTCCCCTAGAGACAGTCTAGAGTTGCCATAGACCAGTGCCTAGGACATCTTATCATAGCAAGGAGCACTTAATATAACTTGGGTGTCAATCCAAAAATATCTCCTGCTATCTCTTGTAAAACAACGAAATTGATTTAGATGGGACCAGGACTTACAGAAACTACCACAAGGAAAGTAATGCTGCAAAGACAAGATGCAAAAATCCAACACAAAAGCATCAGACAGTTAAGAGAAAATTTACTGTAAAGAGGGCCGATCCAAATAATATGCCACAGAAATCAAGTATCAGAAGGTGTATGTAGTGAAAGAAATATAAGAAGATATTAGTTAACTTTGGTCTGATACCCAGATACACAACAGAACCACATATGGGCTTATCATTCTAAGAATCCATATATGACAATGGCATTTTAAAAGCACCCTCCCAAAGCAACTAATATAGCAGAAAGATGGATGAAATGAACATGAAACAGTATATCATGCCTGAGCCATATTTAAAGCGCTTGACTGATCCAACTATGGGCATCAACTAGGATGAGTCCTTACCTAAAATCAGTGAGCCACTCGCATTCCAGTACATGATACAAGAAGATATATGAAGTGAAATGTTGTATTAATCACATAAGAGAAGGTTACATACTGTGAAATACTAAAGACCAGAATCCTCATTACAGATAGAACTCCTCCTCACTGAGACCCTACGGGCTCTGAGCCTTCATACAGAAGCTTTATAAAATGTATACAAACGTGCCTTTCACTGCACAATTTTCTGATACAAGTCTGGAACCCTTACAATGTCTTTCTTCCTCCCTTTTATAGAAGAAGGAGAAGAGAAACTCATAAAAGGGGTAGGTGAAAACAATTAATTGTTTCATTAAAACAAAATGGCGGAAACATGTCGTGCCCATACTGTTTGATGGCCATGAAATATTACATGTACTCTGTGGCCAGCTCCATGAAGTAAATGCACTAGATAAAAGATCTCTTTAGAGGTAAGGTGTGAAGAATAAAATATATAACACTCTGCACTTTCTTGAGAGAAAAATATGTTGAAGTAAGACCTGGAGGATAAGATTTTTATGTACTTACACTCTCTATCTTCTGAATGCCGAATTGGAATTTAAATTCTTCAATGCCAGACATTGCATTCCTTGGATCTTTCAGTGATATTGTTTTCCGCGACAATTAATACTTCCATCTGTAAAATCTGCCCTCTGGATTACTCTAGAGGGTTTGACAACTTTCGTTCTCTACTCTTTAAATGGCAGTCATATCTCTTCAACTACCCAGGATCTTTTTCAATAATTCTCCTTCTGCAAGCCAGTCCTTTGATGCGTCTTCGATATTTGTAATGGAGGTGGTGATTGATGGTGGTTTACCTCCTTTCACACCCTACAAAATACATAAACTTGTTAGGAAAAAAAATGCACGGGAGGGAAATGCAATGGAGGCAATTGTGGAGGGGCATGACATTGTGAACTAGAGGAAGCGTGCAGGGTGGTGACAAAAACATAGTGGAGCAGTGGTAAACAGACGAGATAGAGGTTTTCTACATAAAACACTAAAATACGACATATGGATGGAATCTATAAAAGGTGGAGGGGGAATGGAAAAGACACGTGGGATGATGACAGGGATGTATGAATGACCAAGCGGAAAGGGGCGACGTGGAGGTGAACTCGGGCAGTCAGCGGATGTGTGAATGATTCTGGACCATACGATCGAAAACGGAATCGACGGTTAATATTTTGTCAGGCGGTGATGAGATGGTGGGCCAGGGTGTTGTTTAACCCGGGCTAACTTCCGTGCAGCTCGGAAAAGCGACCGCCGTTGGATGAAGGTTTACATATCGAACGGCTCTCGTCAATTTCGCTGTGCGTCCACGGCCGAAGGATAATGCGCGAAATGGAGCGGTTTTGGAACAGTGGCCAGGGACGCATGGCATCTGCTGAATGGAATCGTTGGGATTTTAAGAATACCGCCTGCTGCTGAAAATCTGTACGAAATAAACAGGCTGGTTTTAGGGGTAAGGCGCGGCAGGGACCACCAAATAAGGACAAGTTGCGGGTCGTTGATCTGTGTTTGATCTGATGGCTGAGAGCGAGCCCGATAGCATTTAAATGATGAGCTCCTTTTGATCTGGCATAGGGTTATGCGCCCGGGTCACGTGAAAGACTAGCTATAGGGGGCTAGGACTTAAGGGGCTCAGATTCAAATATTTCAAAAGTGAGCCTTTCGGCCTTTGATTATGAAATTTTGTGCACGGAGGAGGGAAGCGGTAAGTGAAAAATGGGCTTCTTAGGCCACGATGGGGAATTTTAATGGTTCAGGAGGGGCTAATGGCCAAAAATTTGAATCAAGGGGCACACATGTACAACAATAAGTTTCCTCCTAAAGGAGAAGTGTGCAATTCCAAAATAATATTTTGTTTCAGTTGGGAATTCTTACAAAGATATAAGAAATCTTGTACCATAAGGAATCATTTTTCCAACTAAATGTATCAGATGTACTAGGATCTTGCTGCAACTTTTGAATGGGTGTCCACACTTCTTCGTCCTTCATCAATTCATCGCTTGCTTCGGTTATCCAATCTGGTTGGATAATAGAAATGGCACAAAGCAATGCTTCTACCTCTTCATTCTTTCTTAAGAGTGCATCTGCAACAACATTCAACTTCCCTTTTTTGTAGATTATTTCAAAGTCATAACCCAACATCTTTGTGACCCATTTTTTCTACTCTTCTGAAGATAGTCTTTGTTCCAAAAAGTGTTTAGGACTATCATGATCAATTTTTACCTTGAAGTGTCATCCCATTAGGTAAGGTTGCCATTTATTTAGTGCATGTAGTATTGCTAACATTTCATTCTCATAAATAGCTTTCTGTAAATACTTTCCTTTGATTGGACGACTTTCAAAATAAATGGGTCTTCCTTCTTGCATTAAAATAGCACCAATTCCATTTCCTAAGGCATCACATTCCACAATAAAGGTTTTTGTGAAGTCTACCATAGCTAATAACAGTGCTAGGATGTTCAAAGGCCTTAGTTGCTTCAAGAGTCCATGAAAATGCATCTTTCTTCAATAATGTTGTTAGAGGTGCTGCTATTCTCCCATAATTCTTAAAAAACTTGTGATAATACCCTGTTAACCCGAGAAATCCTCACAACTTTTTATGGTTGTGAGACTTTCCATTCCTTAATGGCTTTAATTTTGCTATGGTCTACCTTAACACCCACGTGAGATACAATATGACCTAGATATTACACCTCTTACACTCCAAGGAAACATTTGGATGTTTTTGCATATAATTCTCTCTCCTCCA
Organism: Pinus albicaulis; assembly: GCA_034641835.2. Classification (NCBI taxonomy): domain Eukaryota; kingdom Viridiplantae; phylum Streptophyta; class Pinopsida; order Pinales; family Pinaceae; genus Pinus; species Pinus albicaulis. The sequence continues at coordinate 957,725,905 of CM076581.1, read as the reverse complement.
ATAGTTTGAGCACCTGTCAACATGTTGAACATGATCCTTCCAAGACCCGTTGTAGATTAGTATATCATCAAAAAATACTAACAAAAATTTTGTAAGGAAGGGTTTGAAAATGGAATTCATCAACCCTTGAAATGTAGAGGGTGCATTGGTAAGGCCAAAAGGCATGACCATAAATTCATAATGACCCTCATGAGTTCGAAATGATGTTTTCATAATGTCTTCAGTATTCATTCTAATTTGATAATATCTTGAACAAACATCCAACTTGGTGAAATAAATTTCTCCATGTAATTCATCCAATAATTCATCAATCACAAGAATGGGAAATTTATCTTTAATGGTGAGTTTATTGAGCTCCCTATAATCCAGACACATGCACCATAATCCATCCTTCTTGTGCACCAATACTACCGGAGCAGAAAACTTGGACTTGGTTGAATTATACCACTTAACATTTCTCGTAATCATACCACTCCCGCTCTTTGGACATAAGGATATCTGTAAGGCTTAATGTTTGGATGGACACTTCCTGGAATCAAATGAATAGCATGATCATGATCGTGAATAGTGGGATTCCTTTGGGAGTTTCATACACCTTGGAATGATTTTCCAAGACTTTTTGGAGATGTGGAGAAATAATTGATTTTGATGTTGGAACTTCTAGTGAGCATAATTGTGCAATTATGCCTTGTTGTTCTTTCTTCAGAAGATTTTTCATGAAATTAGAGCTTATTATCTTTCCCAGTTTCCCTGCTATACCCCATAATTTGACTTCCTTTCCTTCCAAAAAAAGTTTCAAGAAAAATTCTTGAAAAATAAAATCTATCGTCCCCAAAGATTGTAACCATTGTACTCCTAGTACAACATCAACGCCTCCCATTGCAATAGAAAGCATTGGACTATTCAATACATATTCCCCCATGGTTAGCTTTATATTATGGCATTTTCCAGAGGAATTTATAGTTCCTCCATTGCAACCATCACTTGAAATTCTAGTGCCGGGTATAGGAAAAAAATTCAATTCCTTGGCTACCTAAGTACTAATAAAACATGGGTACTACCCGAATCAATCAACACTATTACCTTTTTATTCTTGATATTTCCTTCTATCTTGAGAGTTTGAGGAGGGTAATTCCTACCAATGCATTACATGATATGGTCGATCTCATTCTTCCTCTTCTAGTGTTGGTTCCCGGTGTATATCCTCTTTGAAGATTCTTGTTCATTTTCTTCTTCTCCTCTTCACAATATATGTAAAATAATTTCTTCTCAACACACTTATGACCTTTAGCGTATTTGCTATCACAACCGTAGCAAAGCCCTTTGATCTTTTTTTTTTCTTCCAATTGTTGTGGTGTCAACCTTGTAGGTTGTGGAAGTATAGGGGTAGCAACACTTCTATATTTATAGATGTTAGTGGTAGGCTTCCTTGTTGCCATAAATCTACTTTCAATTTTTCTTACCAAGCTAAATTCCTTCTCCAATGAATCAGGTTCCCAAAGGCGAAATTAATGTTGGATGTTTTCCTTTAAAGTCCCTATGAAGACATCAATATTGTGTTCCTTTGGAATATCAATTACCCTATTCAATTTTTGGAAGTCCTCAATGTGCCCCACCATTGAACCATTTTGTTTGAGATTTATCAATTGGCTAAAGAAGTTGTTGCTCTTTGTACCCTCATAATGTGCTATCATTTTGTCCATAAAAATTGACCAAGTGACACTTTTTTTATGAGAGCAAATCCATCGATACCATACAAATATATTCTAAATGTAAAGTTGCAATGTGTACCTTTTGTGTGTTTTTCACATCATTGAGATCAAAATATTGCTCCATTTGTAGTATCCATGTTACGGGTTCCTTGCCATAAAAATTCCCCATATCTATCTTTTGGAATATGGTGGTTCTTCCATCCAACATTAGAGTTTATAAAACGCACACACATTTATTTAGTTCTCATCATGAGTTTCCTTACTATCTGCTTTCTTCTCTTCTAGTTTTGTATCAACTTTGCCAAACCTTCGATGTCTACTTTTAGATCATTCTTCATGTTTTCCATGTTGTCTTTCATTTTTTCATCAATCTTAGCTTCCATGTCATCCATCTTAGCTTCCATGCCAACTTCCATGCCATCCATATTAGCTTCCAAACCATTCATCTTAGTTTCCAAGCCTTTCTTCAAATCATCCATCTTAGTTTCCATGCCTTTCTTCAAAACTTCCATTTCATTTTTTGTTGCTCTTTGCGATAACGAAATTTGGTGCACTTGCTCTTGTAATTTTGATATCTCATTTTTCATTTCTTTGTCTTCATGAGTCATAGTAGAGCCTTCTGAAGGCTTAATGGGTGTTGAATTATTTTTAAAGGGAATTTTAGAACCCAATAATGATATCTATTCTTCAATATGCCCTTGGAATAAATTCAAACTAATTTTTTCAAACAAGACTTATGTAATTCGAAAAAAATACACACATTTTTCTTACTTTTGAGGGGCTCAATATTGAAATTGAATAATCTCTATGATTTCAGATCTTCAATATCTGAAATTGGGCCCTGTAGTAACCCTCTGAATCTTCCTTCAAATTCCAGAGGTCTAACCTGATTTGGATTATTCTAGACAAAGTTATGTCAATTCTCCCACAATGACCTAATTATGGACTAGTTCAGTAGAGCGACCTTGTACGTCATGCTATGTCTCACTATTTCCTCCTTCGGCTCTGAAATTGATAAACGGGAAACCACAGTTCATGAAATTGTGGCCAGTTTTTACAGAATTCCAATCCAATGCTTAGAGAGAGAGTTATGATGATTTTCCCACAGTCACCTATTTGAGATGAAATTTGAGAGCCCGACAAATCCCTAACCTCCACAGACCCTATCTCCGAAAATTTTGTGAATCAAGCTCTGAAATTTTTCCACGACGTTCCTTGGGATTGCGGCTTCTCTCTATAAACATTTCAGCTTCTGAAACCTCTTAGAAAAAAAAGTTATAGCAAAAATTCCATGATGACATTTTTAGGTTAAATTCAGGAGCCTACAAAGATCCCTAAATTTCAAAGATCATATCTCCAGAACTGTTGCGAAAAAAGATCTAAAAATTTTCCATGACGTTCCTCAGGATTTTGGCTTCTCTTTGTAAAAATTTGAGCTTCTTAACCTTCATAGAAAAACATTTATAGCAAAAATTCCACGATGACCTGTTTGGAGCAGTGAAACCCTAGAATCCAAAGCTCTAATACCAAATGTTATGAAACCAGCTCCAAAAATAGAAGAAAAGAGAGAAAAATGCCTTAGAAATAGCCACTTTGAGGGGGAAACCTCCAATACATTACATAAATGAACAATTCTTGGATGATATAAATGACCAAAACCTCCTTCTATATATGGGAGTCCATGGGCCCACAACATAATCCTAGCCGACCTAACCATAATAATGTAAGGGAACAATTATAACAATATTGGGGTTAGAGGGGTACAATAATAACAATAAGGGGGCTACACTAATAACAATAAGGGACTAAACTAGTAATATAGGGACCTAACAATTTGTTGCAAAATGGTAAAAATAAACCAATTTTCGTGGGTCCATAATTCACAGGTTTTCAGAATGGAAACCATCAGAGAATTATATTTGACATATTAGGGTTGGCTCTGACATCAAGTGGTATCAGAGAAGAATAATATTCTACGTGCAATGGAAGGAGGTACACATATGTTAAGTATTGATAAGTGTGTGGTCTTTATATTTTTATGTAGGTAGTGGTAGAGGAAGGTGAGAAGATTTGCAGTAGCCTAGAGCAAGGAGTCTTCATACAGTTCCAGAGTAGAGAACCAGAGAGATGCCAAGATATTGATCTTAGAGGAGAGAATATTAATGAGGTATCATGTAGCAAGGAGGAGGCTTGATACTGTAGAGGTTTTTTTGCAACTCACGAGTGTTGTTACAAAAATACCAATAAGGCATATGACCAGGAGGTCATAAATTTTTGTACCTCAAGATTCTGATGCAGGAGCATCAAATCACCCTTAGTCACAATTGAAATTCAAAGTTGTGGAAGGAGAGACGTAGACAAGGATTTGAAAAGGGAGCTAATTTCCATGAAATTCGGTTAAAATAATAAATTTGTTCCCTCAAAGGTGAAATATATGTGCCATCTAGAAGATCACGATTTATTTCAAAAACTACTATGTAATTAAAATAGAGTGATCTTAGCAATTAGTTTCATATTCTAAGGAGAGTTATTAGTGATTTAGGATTGATCAAATCCATTATTGATCTAATCGTCATTGTATGTTTTTATATAAATATATGATCTGCGACATAGTGAGGGGAGGGCCAACTACAATGTAGATCGACCAAGAGATGAACAGGGCCTTGGGAGGCCACATAAAATGTAATATCAAGGCAGTGATTTAATATAAGAATATGTGTACAATTTTTTAAATATGTTTGTTTGTGCCATTCTATGCATGAGTTTTACATTGTCATGTTTGTACATCCATGAACCAAGTGAATGTTTGTGAGTGTGAGGTTGATTTCATAGAATGGAATTACAGATAGGGAGTGTTGCAGAAATGGGCATTCCTGTGAAAAGATTCACCATTGAATTTCGAATATAGGATGGATCGACCATGATCCACTTCAAACAGTATTGAGAAATGGAATATCTGACTGATCACTTGTTTGGAATATTAATGTTGAACCATTGAAATGATAATGTGTGACGCAATAATAAGTGGAGTTCCATATTGTTAAAGGTCATACAATGTAAAATGATGGATGGAATAGGAACGTTGGGGTACTAGAAGAAATTCCACATATGTGCTTAGAACGAGATCGTTGATGATGATAGTAAAGGCATTATGAAGTTCCTATGATCTTCACAATACAAGCTTGACGAGCAATGCCTGGTCACGAGGTGAGGCCACTGAAACCCTAAATTTTGGGATTGTACATGTTCATGGTGAGAGGTCGAAGCATGTGAGAATGTTGAGTTGAAGTTCGCAAGCTTAATTTGTTGCACACTGGTAAAAATTAACCAATTTTCGCGGGTCCATAATCCACATGTTTTCAGAATGGAAACCATCAGAGAATAAGATTTGACGTATTAGGGTTGGCCCTGACATCACTAGCCTTTGGCCCTCTCCTAGATTTTTCAAATCATAGATGGAGATGAACTGGAAACCTAAGATGAAAGGGGATTTTGTTTCTTCTTTTGTTGGCATGGGTTTCTTCAAATTTGACTTCAAATTCAAGGACGATTGAGATATGATCTTTATAAGCGAACCATATTTCATGGGTCCTCAAGGGTTGTATCTCGATTGATGGAACCATACTTTAAACTCTGACTGTAACATCCCCACTGTCATTCCAATTTGGGTTAAATTTCCATATTTTCCTTTGCACTGTTGGAATAAATTTGTCTTCAGGTTAATAGGAAACTCTTTGGGGAAGTATATTGACTATGTAGAGCCTGGAGAGGGTTTATTCACTTGTGCTATAATCTGTGTGGAATTTCATCTAGAGAAATAAATCTTGGCTACAATTAATATTTGCATGGATGATTGGACCCATATTTAGAAATTCAATTCGATCAACATCCCTTTAAATGCAGGATATGCCACCAATATGGACCCTTTTTCAATAGTTGCTAAAAATCCCATGCAACAAAATAAAATCAAGGAGAAGAGGGGGATCAATGGAAAAAATAAAAGAGAAGAAGAGGATCCAACAAGTAGCAGGCCCCTCAATAAGGAAAATCATCCCAACAATCTAATACATCAAGAAACAACAACATTGCTAGTGTGAACAAGTAAAACTCAAGCCAATCGAGTGTCCAAACAGGCTCAAGCAATAATTTTGATGCCCTAACAAATCTAAACAATGAAGATGATCAATCTCACGAAGTGCGTGAATAGGTTAGAAAACAAGGTGAGAAATCCACAATAAAGGAGACTCACGCTCTTGAAGACTCCCAGGAGTCCTCAGTGGAATCATTGGAAGACGAGGAGGAGGCTTGTCTTTCCTCAAAAGAAGATATGGGTCAGATCCTTGTGTAAATATCGGTAGATGAGAAATCCGAAGTAGAAAAATCTAAATAAATGGATCAAAAAATTAGACAAAGAGGATTGAAAACCAATAATGAAATAATGAAAGAAAAAACTGAAAAAATAAATAAATAAAAAATAAAAATACTATATATATCTATATATATATATATATATATATATATATATATATATATATATATATATATATATATAGAGAGAGAGAGAGAGAGAGAGTTGGCCTTTAAGAATACCATTCCTCTCCAGTTAGTAGATCATGGGAATAAAGAAGGGAAAAAGGGAGTAGCAGCATGTCCCTTGAAAGGGGCTTCAAATCCCAAAGGTAGATAATGAATATAATCTCCTGGAATTGCCAGGGCTTCGGTTCAAGGAAAGGAATAATATAATAAAATCCATTAATAATAAAAGAGAATCCATTTGTTTCCCTCTTTCAGGAGACAAAAATGGATGAGAATGCCCTCTCATCTAGTCTGAAAAAAATGTGGAATAAGAGTCTTATGTTATCGATGAGCTCTCAAGGAGCATCTGGAGGCTTGGGAAATTTTTGGGATCCACACCAGCTCAAGTTACTGAATAGTAGAGAGACAAAACACTCGATCATTACTTCCTTTCAAATTATTTCAACAAACTAGGTATATTGTATCATAAAGCTTTACCTTCCAATTCATTTCAGAGAAAAGCAAGAATGTTGGCATTCTATTATGGAACTCAAGGATTCTAAATTTGGGGAAATTGTGTTATTGGAGGATATTTCAATACCACCCTTCACTAGAAAGAGAAGAGAGTTGAATTGATGGTAATGGATCCATTCCAATAATCCATGGAAGATTTAATTTCCTCTCTACACCTTCTAGGTATTAAACCATCCATGAAATTCTTTACATGGAATAATCGAAGAGTCGGTCCTAAACATATCACAACAAGGTTAGATCGATTCTGGGTATCTGATATTTTCTATTAGAAAATATATTGGTTCATTCTTCTCTCCTCCCTTGGAACAGTTATAACCATTGGGTGATTAAATTATAATTGATTCCCCTTCATGAATACGCTCTTATCTCGTTTAGGTTCTTTTCCCTGTGGCTTCAATTCCCTAGGTTTTCTGAAATTGCGATATCCTCTTGGAATCAACGGGTGGAAGGAAACCCCGTTTCCATATGGGAACATAAAATTAAAAGACTCAGAAAAGACATTAAATAGTAGATAAAGAAACAGAAATTGGAAAATCAATCTTCCATTATCTCCCTAGAAAATTAGGTAGAACAAATCCAATCCCAAATGGAGTTTGAGGATGTTATAGAAGATCTATTGCACCAAGAATTACAAACCTTACAAACCTATCAAAAAAAACTAAAGCATGAAGAATAATTATGGAGATTAAAATCAAGAAGTGTTTAGCTAAAGTCGGTAGATAGAAACACAAAATTCTTCCATAAACAAGCCAAGAATAGGGAGAGAACAAATAACATCTCAGAGATTCAAGTACAGGAGAAGAAAATTGATAACTTTAACCAATGCGAGAATAAACCTTTGAGAATTATCGTAATCTACATACTAACACACATCACAGTAGTGAAGAAGAAAAAATATTTATGTTATAAGGTTTTGGTTATGGAGAAAAAAGAAATGAATGTTCACCTCATTATCCCTCCATTTGTTGAAGAAATCCAACAAGTTGTGTTCTCCTTCCACCCTGACAAGGCTCCATGACCAAATGTCTTTCCCACTCTATTTTATCAACACTTTTGGGTGTTAATCCACAATAGCTGGTGATAATGATTGGCTACTCTCTGAAATGTTTTTCTATGGGAAGAGGGATAAATTCCTCCTTTCTAGCTCTGATCGTTAAAGAAAGGAATTCATCCTCTTTTGCCATATTCAATCCAATGTCCTTATGCAGTGTCTCTAATAAAATAATTCCTAATATTTTAGCATTTAGGCTCAAGAAAATACCCCCTGCATCATATCAGAGAACCAAGGAAATTTTTTTCCTAAGCGACAGATTTTCGACAACATCATAAAGGTTCAAGAGGTTATGGACTCTAGTTGGAGAAGAGGAGATCAGGGTATGGTGGTCAAGCTTGACACGACAAAAAATTTTGATAGGTTTAAACATAGTTTTATCTACAAAGTCATGCAGAAGTTGGGTTTTCATGGAACTTTCATTCAATAGGTGGCCTTGTGCATCAGATCTCCCTCGATTGCACCCTTAATCAATGGTAGTGGATCTCGTTTCTTCAAAGCCTCAAGGGGGATCAAGCAAGGTTGGCCCCTTTATCCATTCTTATATATCATTATGGTTGATTATTTAAGTAGAAGGCTGGAATATGAGAGAATCAATGATTGCTTTCTAGGAATTCGCTTCCAGGAAGGTATCAAGAGCATTAATCATGGTCAATTTGTTCATGATGCAATTCTATTAGGAGGAGATTCACTTGTGATAGAAAAATTTATATAAGAATTCTTGAAAAAATTTTGGATGGCTCTAGTGGATCGATAAATGATACCAAAACCCAATTTTTCACCTCAAATATAGGTTTTCTCTATTATCACTTTGTAATTTTTAAGGTTGCTAAAAAAATCACAAAGGTAACCACATAACCAGTTTGGAAGCTGGGATCTAGCCCTTCCAGTTTTAGAGAGGGATCTCTCTTTATGATTTAGCTTTTTTTATTTAAGATATTAGGCTAGCTATCTAGTTTTTTGTTTGTTTGTTTTGATATTAACACTGTTACCGATGAAATAGGTAACCTGACCTCAAAACAGGAACTCTAACCCAAAAAGACTCAAAAAACATGAAAAAACACCCCAAAAACAAAAAAAATGTATTCTAGAACGCACTTGGTTTTTTTTAAGGTCAAATTTCAACATTTTATAAAATTATACTAAAAACAAAATTATTTCTTGAAAAAAGGATTGAAAAAACACCCTCAAAACAAAACTAGTTGATGCTGGAATAACAAAAAAAAAAATTGTATCATATTTTTGACATTTTTTAAAATAGAAATAACATTTTTTAATTTTTAAAATTCAAACATTAAAAAAAAACCTAAAATTTAAGAAAAAAATAAATTTAAAAAATAAAAACATTTTAAAGCTTAAAATTTAAAAATATATAGGAATAAAAAAATAAAAATAAAAACAAAATAAAATTTTTAATTCAAACATTAAAAAAAACCTAAAATTTAAGGAAAAAAATAAAAAATAAAAAATAAAAAATAAAAAATAAAAAATTTAAACATTAAAATTTCAAAATATATAGAAATAAAAAAATAAAAATAAAAACAAAATAAAAATATTAAATTAACAAAAAAAATTAAAAAAATTAAAAAAGAAAGAAATTATAAAAAATAAAATATAGAAATTAAATTTAAAAAAGAAAAAGAAAATGTTTATTAAATTAGAAAAAAAAATTAAATTTTAAAATAAAAAAATTAAATTTAAAGAAATATATTAAATTTTAATAAATTTAAAACTTTAAAATAAAAATTAAAAAAAATATATATTATTGAAATTAAAAGTAAAAAAATGAAAAATTAATTAAAAATAAAAAATGAAAAATAAAATACAATAAAAATATTAAATTTAAAAATATATATATTAAAAAAAACAAATAGATTATAAAAAATAAATTAAATTTAGATTATAAAAAATAATATATATATATATATATATATATATATATTATATATATATATATATATATATATATATATATATAAATATATATATATATATATATATATATATATAAACTTAAATTAAAAATATATATATTAGATTTTATTAAATTTAAAAAGAATATGTTAATATTAAAATAACAAATTAAATTAAAAAAAAACAAATATTAAATTTTAATAAATGAATAAACAAATAAATTTTGAAATTAAAAAAAATAAAAAAATAAAAATAAAATAAAAAACATTGTTACAATAAAAAGTTAAAAAAATTTAAAAATCAATTAAAATTGAAAAATTGAAAAAATAAATTAAATAAAAAATAAAATAAAAACAAATTAATTTGAAAATATTAAGTTATATATATATATATATATATATATATATATATATATATATATATATATATATATTAAATACACAATTCTAATTGAAATAAAAATATATATATAAAAATTTTATGTAATTAAAAAAATAAAATAAAATAAAATATTAAATTCAAATAAATTAAAAAAAAATACAAAATTTACTAAATTTTTAAAAATTAAATGAAAAAACTAAACATAAAATTTAATAATAATAAAAAAATGAAATAAAAAATTAATTAAATACAAAATTTAATAAAAAATTTGAACAAAATTTAGAAAAAAAAAAATTAAAAACAAAAAAAATGAATAGAATAAAAAAAAAAATTTAAAAAAAACAAAAAACAAATTAAAACAAATTAAATTTCTAATATAAAAAAAAAAAAATTGAATTTAAAAAATAAAATAAAATAAAAAATCAAATTAAAAAAAAAATATATTAAACATTAAAAAAAAAAAATTGATCATGGTGGCGCCGCTAATCGGACTCCCGCGCAGGTGGCGGCGGAGGCCAACCGCTGGGTGGGAGGCGGATTCCGGGAATCGCCCTCCCGCGACAGGAGGGCGATTCCCGGAATCGGCCTCCCGCGGCGGGAGGGCAATTCCCGAAATCGGCCTCTCGCAGCTGGAGGGCGATTCCCGGAATCGGCCGGAGGCCGTGGGAGTGCGATTCCTGGAATCTGCCTCCTGCCGCGGGAGGTCTATTCTCGGAATCGGCCTCCCGCCGCACGGGGGCGATTCCCAGAATCGGCCTGCCGCCGCGGGAGGGTGATTCCCAGAATCGGCCTCCCGCCGCGGGAGGGTGATTCCCAGAATCGGCCTCCCGCGCCGTGAAGGGGCGATTCCCGGAATCAGCCTCCCGCGCCGCAACAGGGCGATTCCCAGAATCGGCCTCCCGCGCTACGACAGGGCGATTCTCGGAATCGGCCTCCTGCGCCGCGGCAGGGTGATTCCCGGAATCAGCCTCCCGCCGCGGGAGGGCGATTCCCGGAATCGGCCTCAGGGCGATTCTCGGAATCGGCCTCAGGGCGATTCCCAGAACTGGCCTTAGGGCTATTCCCGGAATCGGCCTCCTGCCGCAGGGGGCGATTCTCGGAATCGGCCTCCACCACCACGATCAAAAAATTCTTTTTATTTTTTTTAATTTTTTTTAATTTGATTTTTTTTTAAATTCAAAAAATTTAAAATTATCTGTTTTTTAATTCAAAATTTTTATTTTAAATTTAAATTGTTTTTTTTTTTAGATTAATTATTTTTTAAAATTTTAAATTTATTTATTAAATTTATTAAATTTTAATTTAATTTAATTTTTTTTAAATCTTTTAGTTTATTTAGTTTTTCATTTTTAAAATTTATAAATTGTTTCATTTAAAAAAAAACCAGTAAATTTATGGATATTTGTTTTTTAATTATTTGCACGTGGTTTTTTTCATTTTTTGTTTTTGTTTTTTAATAATAGTTTTTTATTTATTTTAATTCTTTTATTTTAATTTTCTTTTTCAATTTTAAATTTTGTTTTTCTTTTTTTTTTTAATTTGTTTTTTTTGTTAATTTTAAAATTTGTATTTTTTTTCTTATTATTATTATTTTAATTTTAATTTTTAAATTTAATTTTCTTTTTTGTATTTTATTTTTTTTATCTAAATTTTAATTTTGTAATTTTAAATTATTTTTAAATTTTCTATTTAAACTTTTTTTTAATTATATGGTTTTTTTTAATAACTTAGAAAAAAATGTTTTTGATGTTTTTATTTTTTATTTTTTTGGTTAATTTTTGTTTTTTTTTCTTTAAATTATGTGTTTTTTTTTCAAATTTTGTCATTTCTTTTGATATAATTTTCGAATATTTTTGTTTTTTTTGTTTTATTTATTTATTTTTGTTTAAATTTTTTATTTTTACGAGTTAATTTTGTTTTTTTAAACATTTTTATTGGTTTTTTTATCATTTATATATATATTTTTTTATCTAAGTTTTATGTTTTATTACCAACATGAAAATCACCTCTAAAAAAAAAAGGTTGATGTTGCATCAATACGTTTCAAAATTAGCATGAAAATCACCGCTCTAAAAAAAAAGTTGATGCTGCATCAATACGTTTCAAAATTAGCATGAAAATCACTAACATTTTAAAACAAATATTCATACTTCATAAATAAAAATATTAGTGTCGAAAATGTGCTCCAAAAAAAAAAAAGGTGATTCTGCATCACCACTTTTCAAAATCGGGTGCTTTTTATGCTACCAAAAAAAAGTAGGTAACAGTGCGGTTACCTATTTCATCGGTAACACTGTTGATTGTTTGGTTGATTTATGCCAGGATTTACCATTGGGCTATGGAATCGACTACTTAAATATGGATTTGTTTCAGTCTTTAAATGTAGATTTCACAAGGCAAGGTAGCCAACTCAATTGGATCTTGTAAGCTAAATGAGATGGAAAAGAAGAAGATTTAGAGAATTCATTAAGTAAAGAGAAATTAATAATTCATTTACTTAACTTCAGTTGAAAACATCGAAATTATTTAAAGCCAGAATCAGAGTGTGCATTAAAAAATTGTTCGTAATTTTTTTTTTAACTAAAAAAGAATAGGAAATAGTGATGAATAACTTTGGAAATACATAAACACAAAATAGAAACACTCCATCAGTAACTTGACACAAGAATCATGTGAAAGAGTTGTCTTTATTACTGAAATTTCCATTGGAACTTGTTGGAACAACTTTACAATAGTCTTCTTTGATGAAAAGAATCAACACATACTACTTCGAACTAAAAGGCATTTATACAAAAAATATTACAAATATCTTGATTCAGAGGATCAAGACAAAATTCTTAAGTATCTAACCCATGATCACCTTTTTCTTCATTTCTGGAGTCTCATTTTAACACATTGTCTCCTATCTGAAAATCATCAGCTTTAGTTCTTTTATCATAGACCTTTTTAGTGTTGTCCTGGATAACTTGAGTTTGGTTGTACACTTCCTCTCTTGATTGCTGAAGCTATATTGTCTGATTTATTCTTCCCTTAAGGTCATTAAGCTCTACTTTCAACTCTTGCAACATTTTCAAAACAGGGACACCTAAGGAAGTAGGAAAAACAACATCCATTCCATAAACCAATTGGTAAGGGGACATCCTAATTGATTTTTTAGTTGTGAGTCTATCGGCCCATGATGCATTGACTAATTTGTTATGCCATGATTTCTTGCTATCCTGCAACAATTTATTAATGATATTAACCAAAATTTTATTGGAAGACTCTACTAATCTATTCCTCTGTGGGTAATGTTATCTCTAAATTGGTACTGATGTGCTACTCCACCAGACAACTTAGAGTAACTCTTTCAAACCAAATTTTGACTAAGGATTAGCCTCTTCAACCTAAGAGGGTTCTCTCAACTTATCAAAGGATTTACTCAATTAGGTCTTAAAACAAATGACTAAATTTGTGAGTGTATTAGTGTATGTGATTGCAGGTGAAAAATGGGGAAGATTCAACTACCATTGGGCTCATGGAGTCAATAAAAGGAATTCAATGACAAGCATTTCTACTTATGGAAACTAAGAATTTTTATGTTTCAATGATAGGACAACATTAACACATGGGAATAATCAATAAATCAATGCTAAAAGGAAGTCAGAGCATGTATGACATGAATTATTTGTTGAGATACAACAAGATGATGAGCTTAGTGAAAAGAGTCGCCTTCACTAACTGGGCCCGCAAGCTATTTTTGGCACAAGTCTATTTTTATACTATGTCTATTTTTAGACATGGTGATCATATTTCAGAAGTTGCAGGATGCTATTTGTGGATGGTTGATCATGTTGGAAAAATAGATGAAATTCTATTTTTAGAATATTGGGCGAAGTCTATTTATAGATCGTCAATCTAAAAACAAATGCATGTCGATTATTATTAGCTCTTAATAATAATCAGACTCTAAACAACAACTTATTCTCTTGGAGCACTTTGTTTCAGTGCACAGATGTGGCACATCAGTGGACTGAGGGAATTATGTAATTCCCAAGGGTTTACTGGAGCTCATGCATGGAGGACTCAGTTAGAACTCAAGTGGTAGAGTTATGACAGAGTTGGAAGAGTAGTTTATGGAGTTGTATTCAGTTTAACTCAGTTAGACTCAGTTGAGCTAGTTGTATCTAGTCTAACTAAATGATAAACTAGTGAGAGTGGAGTGAATTAATTAGTTAATTAATTCACAAATAATCTACTCATTAATAAAGCTGAACAATACAACAACGATTAACTACGTGCATGGCGGTTCAGTGGAGACCAGTGGAGAGATAGGTGAAAGGGCAAGATGGACTATCTGTTGTGACTATAGTGATGCATTGATTGCATCACACACACATTGGAGTTTCCAATGAGGATTGCGCAGTCAAGACAAGGGTAATTCGAATTCATTCAAAACTATTCTTCAGCAGGGATTGTGCAGTGGAGGTAGGCTAGCAGGGGGCAAAGATTGGTGCATGGATTTGTAGATTTTTCCTGATTAGTGTGTGATGATTGTATTGTACTAAGAGCTTGATGTACTAAGCTTTGTATGAGGATTGTTACATGATCTCCATGATACATATTATATGATAGTTGGGGTTTTTAGTTTCAGGCATTCCCGTTAAACAACTGTGTTATGTGCGATTGTTTTTATTTATGCTTCAGATGTGTGTGCAATTAATTTTCCGCAAAATATTAACAGTGGAATGATTCTATATTTTTCAAGAAGTTAAATATTGTGAGATCACGGGAATCTAGATGTATGCATGCTAATATATACTAATTTCTACATGGTATCAGATCATTGTTAATTCTTGAAGATTGCAATTGTGAAGTATTGGTGAGTTTGTGCTAGTGGACAATTCGAATTTGCTACAAAAGATTCTTGGTGCAGAAGTTGAGTATAGATTGAAATGGCTTTCAATGGGTTGAGATTGGAGTATTCCCTTGATGGGAGCTCGAATTACATAGCCTGGAAGGACAGGATGGAGGTAGTGTTGGAGGATAATGGACTGAAGGAGTTCATCGATAGCGATGTTCCTAAGTCGGGATCTAGCGATGCTGCATTACTTGACGCATGGAAAAACAAGACAAAAAAGATGAGAATAGTTATGTTGGAAGGTGTGAAGGACCATATTGTGTCCAGCCTTCATGGGAAAGCCACTCCATTCTTAATGTGGAAGGCTTTGACAGATTTTTTCCAAAGTAGAAGTGACCAGAGGAAGTTGGCACTTAAAGACAAGCTCAGAAAAATAAAAATGAAGAAGGGCAACAGTATTCCAAAATACCTCACGAAGTTTGTCCACTACAAGGATGAACTGGGAAGTGTGGGGGTTACTGTTGATGATGAATACTTGGTGAACTTGGCTCTCCTTGGGCTTTCGAAGATTTGGCATAGCTACGAAGACTCTGTCAATGGACGGGAGAAACTGTCGGGATGGGAGCAACTTTGGTCAGATCTTGTGCAGGAGGAGATAAGGCAAGGTACCAGGGATGGATCTTCATCAAAGAATTAAGATGAAGATAATTTCACTTTGGCTGCCAAAGCAAGAAAAGGGAAGGGGAAGAAATTTCCTTTAAAATTCGAAGCTAAAGGCAAGAAGCAGGATTTGTCCAAAGTGAAGTGTTTTTACTGTCACGAACATGGGCATTTCGCTACTAACTGTCCACAGAAGAAGAAGAACAAGAAGATTGTTGGAGTTTTAGCTAGAGAGGCCTTAGCCTCACAATTTTAACTTTATTTCTCTTTGATCACATGCTTGGTTTCAAGTTGTATGGGATATGATTATTTCAATGGCTTTTTAATAGAATTTTTGAACCTTTTGAATCATGAATTTGGAAAGTGATAAGGAACTATAACAAAACATGTGAGAATTGATGTGCATAACTTAGCCACTGATAATGGTTATTTTCTATACAGGAAAAGGAGAAAACGAAGAGTTGCTGCTCCAAAGGAAAGGACAAAGTGGAGATAACTGCTGTCTCTCTGGACGAGAACCGAACGCAAACAAAGAGAAACAGATCAAAGCAAATCGGCTCGGAAAAGAAGGAGAGGACACCAGCTCAGCGCAAAAGAAAAGACAGGATGAAGAGTTAATAGTTTGGCGAATCCCTCAGGATCGAAGATCCTGAGGGATCGCTGCTTTATTTATCTAGTTGCTTGGACATCTCCGCCGTCGTCTTTATAAAAAGAGACAGCACTGTTAGTTTAGAGATAGATAAGAGAGAGATAGGATACGTTTTATGTAATCTTCTGTAAGACATCAGCTTTGGTTATTAAGTTTTGTTGAATACTGGTTTGATGTATTTTTGATCGATGCGTTAATAAAGGCTTGGTGATTATTCCATCTTCGCGTCTGCATTAACTTAAAGCGGTGTATCCTTGGAGGCTAAGGGCCCGGCCCCGAAGGACACTTGCTTCTGTACCATTACAGCTTCACTTCTGTGTGGTTTGTTTATTATTGTTATTTGATAAATTGATGTGCTTTACAAGTTCATATTATATGCTCTGTTCAAGTTTGAATCATTGAGGTTTCTACAGATAGAATTGTATGTTGACTCTGCATCAAGTTATTTATCCTTTCAAGAGTTAATCGCACATTCTTACTGTTATATTACAGAGCTGTTATACTTAAACATTCGTGTGGTGTGCGTTCCTAATTTATCAGTACTGTTCTATAATTCAGTCATTGCTTTTGCTGTTCCATTAGTGTGATCTGTGTGAATCGCCTTTAGAGTGACAGAATGATCTTTGATTGCAAAGAGTGTATAGATTGAGTTTGGTTATGACCCGCGGGACTTAGTTATTCAATTGCTGTTCCATTTTAGAGTTGTTGTTCCATTTCAGAATTGTGGTTCAATCCTTTATTCGCTTTGCTGTTTCATTTACTTGCAGTTGTTGGTTTGTTGTGAGAGATGATCTAAGGCTGTAGTGAGCAGTAGCAGTCACTGTCTAGCTCCCAGGCTTGTGATCTATGCTCTAATTCCTTTTCCATCAGTTTCTGAAGGGATGGTTTACCATTGCCGAGCCCTTGACTGATAAGTTATTGAGTTTTCTGAGTGTGTAATTTATTTCTTTAAAGTAATTTGATTTCAGTTAAGCATCCGTTTACTCTTGTATTTCTTAAGCACTGTACTACTAGCATTACTCTGACAAATGAGCCTCGGATTCAGTCACTCTTTGTAATGACAAAACGCTCTCGGGTTGACATATTAATGTGAGGTAATTAGAGGTGAAAGAGACCCTTTTTATAGCTCTAAATTTTGGCGTCGTTGCCGGGGAAAGAGTGAAGCCATTTGTCTTTTTCAGAGTGGTGTACAAGCCTGCTAGGGAGGAGTTGGATCCTAAAAACGGAAGGTAAGAACCTACGTGCAGAGCATGTAAAAGACCTGCTCATTATCCTCTTTCCTAACAGATTTGTTTTTGTTTGTTTGAATAGAAGTTGGTAGTTTATTTTTGAGTGCATGACTAAGCAGAAAAAACCGGAAAAGAATATCAAACCCCCATCCAAACCTGAAAAAGCTAAGGGGCCGGTGACCCTTGGCCGAACGACCTTCATAGACGAAATCTATAAGAAAACAGAGTCTCAACCGTCAGTAGGCTTCAAGAAAAACACTTCTAAACCGCCTACTAGTTCCCTTCAGGCCACAGGATCACCATCTGTAGCCTGTGCTGAGGTGCATAGTCAAACTGAGGAGCAGGACTTTCAAGAAGTTGAAAATTCCACTCCAGAATTATTGCCGGAAGGGAACTCTAGCAACTTTTGCGAAGGAGAAGGAGAAACAGGGGAAACCAAGGAACCAAAATCTCCTCTTGAAACAAATCAGCCATTAGATAGCCCAGATAAGGGGAGTGCTGCGAAAGTCATTGTTGAAGAGATTCAATCTCCTCAAACACCTAGTATTCCCATTATTCCAGATAAAGGAAGCGCTATTAAAAAGATCCCTGTCAAAACCGTTCCCACCCAACCTAGGAATACCCTCTTAGATATCCCAGAAGGTTACTGGCATATATTCAATCCCATGGCTCAAAACCAACCAAACGCTCAAAACCAGCCAAACACTCAAACCTCTACATTACAATATCCTATAGTGGATTATGCAGCAAATGCACCCATGAAAGCTATCCCTCTTCAGCATATCCCTACATTTCACGGACTCACATCGGAAGATCCGGATGCATTCCTATTCGAATTCGATGTGTTATGTCGGGGGTACGATTACACCACCGATCCCCAAAAATTGAAATTATTCCCCTCTACATTGAAAGGGGCTGCTTTAAGATGGTTTATGGGGCTAGGTGGCGGAGTTATCAACAATTGGGATCAAATGAAAGAATCCTTCTTAAAGAAATACCAGGATTATTGTAGGTCTAGAGAATTAAAAGACGAAATATTTCAAATGACAGCCAGACCGAATGAAACATTAGAGGAGTATGTGGAACGTTTTCAGTATAATTTACAAAGATCTCCTTATGCATCGCTACCTTTACCTGATAATGTGTTAAAAATTGCATTAATGAGGGGCATGAAGGAACAATGGATTGAAACATTAAACATTATGGGAAAAGGGGATATTTATCAAGAGAATTTTACTGACATCCTTGACTTATGTATCAGGAGTTCGAGAGGCAGCACAAGAATAAAACCGGCAGAATATGATCGGTTTGCAAGAGATAACAAAGTATCAGCAGAAGGAGTAACACGTGCGGAAATTGGAAATTTATTAGAAAATTTTAAAACTGATATTATGGGGACACTAACTACACAACTTGATATTGTGCAGGCTAAACAAAAGCAGCTGGAGGCAGAACAGAATTTGGCAATCTTCTGCCCCCGATGCAGAAAAAAACACAGCCACAAGGAGTGTCCATTAGATAAAGTCCAAACATGCGCCATCTGTACAAAAGATCACCTTACGGAGAGCTGCCCCTCACTTCCGGGATTGAAAGCGGTATATAAGGAAGCAGAAGAAGAACTAGAGTCGGTGAATTCGATCAACCAGCGCCGCCCGTGGCAGCCGAGACAACCTGGTATGTTTCCGGACCCAACCTCTTTCTTTCAAAACCCACAGGGTAATGCTCAACAATATGGTATGTGGCAAAATCAATCTCAAACCCCATTTACAAACTGGTCACCACAATCATTTCCTTCTTCAAATCCATGGCTGAATCAAACAAGCCAAACTGGTTGGCCGAATTTCCCTTACACTCCACCATATTGGCAAAATGGCCCGTATCCTTCAAAATGGACTCCCTCTACTTCACAAAGTTCACCCTGGCAGACAAGCTCGCAAAGACCGATGTACCACCCAGCTGGAACTATTCCGCTCCCTCAACCTACTTTGCCAGCTCTACAACAAAATCCCCAGTCTAACTTGAGGCCGCAACTCCCAGCCCAACCCGATCCCAATCCAAACAACGGGCAGGTCCAATCCATTCAAATCATACAATCACCAGAAGCAGGACCCGACTTAAGGGAGTGCAATGACCTTCAGCTAAGATCTGGGCGTATAATTGAAACTGAGGGAGATAAAACAGTTCATATTGAAGATCAGTTACCCAGAGAACATCAGTCACAACAAGAGGATGTAAATAAGAAACAAACTCATAATCAAGCAACCACATCCTCTCCTCTGTTCCCAGAACGATTAGCCATACCTCGATCCATACAATATCCTGACTTTGACATTCTGGGAGAATTACAAAATCTGTACATAAAAATTCCATTCCTCCAAGCCATTCAAGACATTCCCATATACGCCAAAACTATAAAGGAATTGTGCATAAAGAAACCAAGGAGGAATATAACAAATAATCCAAGAGTCCAAGTAGTCGGTACCTTATCTGACCTATTGTCTGGAAGAGAAACACCCCTTAAATATGAAGACCCCGGGAACCCAATTATAACTGTTCAAATTTATGGCCAGACCCTGTCTAATGCCTTAGTTGATCTAGGGGCTGCAATTAATATTTTAACAACCACAACTTGCCAAAATCTCGGCATTACATCTGTAGAACCCACCTCTACTCTGTTAGAATTGGCTGACCGATCTGTGGTTAGACCAGAGGGTACTCTACATGATGTCATGGTCTCTGTAGAATCCTGGGAGTATCCAACCGATTTCCTGATAATTAATCCAAAAACCCGACTTGATGGACATCCGCTAATTTTAGGTAGACCTTGGCTTGCCACTGCCGATGCCTACATTGGCTTCCGGCAGGGAAATATGACCATAACCAGAGGACCGAATAGCAAAAATTTAGTTCTATATCCTCCAGCGCAGCCAAGTGTCACAATGATCAAAACTAATAAGCACCATGTATCATACCTTACTGATAACATCAGATCTCCATTAACTATACAAGAGGCACTCGATTTTAAAGACCAAACAGAAGACGATGCCATTAATAATTTCATTACTCAAACTGAACCTCACACACAGTGTCACATGATAGAAGCAGCATTTGATAATGAATTGGAAGAAGATCCCCTGAAAGATATCCATGACCAAACAATACCTGTTACTTCTGTTGCAAATAGTAAAACTGTGGAAATTGCACCGGGGAAAACTTTAAACATCAATGCTAATCTCACACCTGAACAAGAAACAAAGCTCATCCATCTGTTAACAAAATATCGAGAAGCATTTGCATGGGACTACCCTGACATGAAAGGAATCGATCCCCAGTTATGCACACACCACATTTACATAGAAAAGGATGCCAGACCTGTGCGTCAGCCGCAAAGGAGACTTAATCCCCATCTAAAAGATGTTGTAAAAACTGAACTTCAGAAGCTTTTAGATGTGAATTTTATCTACCCTATTTCTGATAGTAAATGGGTCTCTCCACTTGTGGTGGTACCAAAAAAGACTGGGAAATGGAGAATTTGTGTGGATTATAGGGAACTTAACAAGGCAACACAAAAAGATCATTTTCCTCTTCCTTTCATAGATCAAGTATTGGATACTTTAACAGGGAAGAAGTTTTTTTCTTTCCTGGATGGCTTTAGTGGATACAATCAGATTCAGATTGCCCCTGAAGACCAGGATAAAACTACCTTTACTTGTCCCTGGGGAACATTTGCCTATCGAGTTTTACCTTTTGGCTTATGTAATGCTCCTCCCACATTTCAGAGGGCTATCCTTAGTATTTTTGCAGATTTAATCAATGATGGAATTGAAGTTTACATGGATGACTTTACACCATATGGAGATGATTTTGATCCAGCTCTAGACACCCTAGAAAAAGTCCTACAACGCTGCATTGTTACCAGGCTTTGCTTAAGCAACGAAAAATGTTTCTTGATGATGGCTGAAGGACTTATCCTAGGACACTATGTCTCAGCAGCCGGCATTCAGGTAGACCCGGCCAAAATCCAAATACTTTTGCTTATTCCCACTCCTACTACTCAAACAGAGGTCCGCAGTTTTCTTGGATTTTCAGGTTATTATAGACGATTTATAGAGCATTATTCACACATTGCTGCTCCTTTATATGCACTGACTGGTAACGTTGATTTTCTTTGGAGAGACAAATGTGATCGTGCTTTCGAGGATCTAAAGAAGGGCGTTTTGGTATCCCATTGATCCTTCGAGGACCAAAGCTGGGACCTACTGCATTCCGGACATCATCGTCGATGCTTCGGTCCTGACAAGTGAGTCTGGGTCCTTGGGCGGGAAGAGGATAAAAAACCATATGCTATCTATTACATCAGCAAAAATTTATCCCCTGCTGAATTGAATTACACTGTTACTGAAAAAGAATTCCTAGCTGTAATACATGCTGTCAATAAATTTAGACATTATATCACAGGCTACCCTGTTATCTTGTATACAGACCATTCTGCCATAAAATATTTAGCAAATAAGCCTGTCACAAACGCCAGAGTAACACGATGGTTAATCTTATTGCAGGAATTCGACATCACAATCAAGGACCGCCCTGGCAAAGAAAACCCTGTAGCCGATTTTCTTTCAAGAATACCAAAATCAAGCGATGCAGCAGCAGTGGAAGATCAATTCCCGGATGAGCACCTGTTTGTTGTTGCTGTTCAAACACCCTGTTATGCTGATGTTGCCAACTACCTTGCAGTAGGTAAATTACCAAAACATTTAACTCCTAATGAGCGTAAGCAGATTATTCAGAAAAGTTCTCGATTTTCGTGGATTGGAGGTTATTTGTTTCACACGGGAGCAGACATGCATATCAGGCGATGTGTTAGAGAGGATGAAATATTTGACATCCTAAAAGCTGCTAGGAAGTATGAATAGTGTAGGAGGGGCACTTCGACGGCGTGGGGCCGGACATAAAGTATTGCGGACGGAGGATATTGCGGCCTCGATCTTCAAAGATGCAAAGAGGATTTGTCCAAGCTTTGTGTCGTTGCGCAGTGACGAGGACGACTGGTCGGGTGATGAGATGCCTGCGAAACCACGGGTTAGTCGCCGAACCATTCGACGGTGAGCTCTTGATTTTATTAGGACCATCAACTCCTTCATCCAAATCAGAAAACATATATTTTGGTGGCAACAGAATATGTCACCAAATGGGTTGAGGCAGAAGCATTACCAAGAGCCACAGAGGACTCTGTCATACAGTTCCTGTTCCTTTTATTTGTTCGTTATGGCCTTCCTAGGGAAATAATTACGGATGGAGGACCGCAATTTGTTGGGCATAAATTAGCTGCAACACTTAACAATTATCATGTCCAGCATAAGATCACTACTCCATATCACCCACAGGCGAATGGGCAGGTAGAAAGTAGAAATAAGATAATAGAATCAATCCTAACAAAAACCATTGCGTCACATAGGCGTGATTGGGCTACCCGACTGCATGAAGCACTCTGGGCATATAGAACCACATGGAGGAGCACCACCGGTTACTCACCTTATCAACTAGTGTTTGGAAAACAACCCATTTTTCCCATAGAATTCGAAATCCAAACACTGCGAACAGCACAGGAAGTTGGCCTGGATCTAAGCGAGGCACAACTCAATCGACTACAGCAAATCAATGAATTAGATGAAATTCGGCTCTCTGCACTACAAAATACAGCATTGATTCAACAGCAGCAAGCCAAATGGCATGATGCGCTCATCAAGAACAAAGTCTTCCACGAGGGAGACTGGGCTCTGTTATACGATTCTCGGTTTCAGGACTTCCCTGGAAAACTTCAGACTCGATGGTTGGTACCATACGAAATCCAGAAGGTACATGACAACGGAACCCTTACTCTAATCACCATTGACGGTTCTGGATATGCATTCAAGGTAAATGGCCACCGAGTCCGTCTCTATCAGAAACCACTTACTCGGGAATCCTTCTGCCAGCAGCTACGCCGAGATACTGATCTGGAGATCTTAGGAGAGGAAGATAAATCTTCCTCACCTGTAATTCATTAAGGGTCTATTCTCTTTTACAATTTGTACATAAGTTCTTGTTTTTGTGTGATTCTTGTACATAAGTTTGATTTGAATATTTTCTTGTCATTTTTGCTGTTCCTTTTTCTTCCACATAGTTTGATTTTTGCTCTTCTAATAGCATATGCGTGTTTTTTTATGATGTTGGTTTTGTTGTTTTGCTGTTCCTTTTCTAAAGGAACAGCATTCGGATCTCTGCTGTTCCTTTTTCAAAGAAACGATATTGTTACATTTCTCGCTGTTCCTTTTGGTTACCACTGTTCCTTTTCCTTCAAAGAAACAGCGTTCTTTTATTGCTGTTGTGTCTTTTTCAACGGAATGGCATGTTGAGTGTTTTATAGTATGATTGCCGTTCCTTTTCCCAAAGGAACGACATTTGCATTTTTTTTTCCTTTTTCTATTATCCATCGTTGTTGCTTTTCCAACGAAACACCATTAGCATACTTTTGATCTCTTTTGCTGATTTAAATTGAGGATGCTTTTTGCCCGTCTTCTTTCTAGTCTTCAAGCTTCAGCTATGTATTTGTGCGATGAAATATAAAAACACAACATACCAAAATCTGCAAACCATAAATTGCTATATCTATAAGGCTCTGCATTAATAAGAGGACAAATGGAAGGACATACTTATTTCTTACCTTTTGTTGACATGGTTTTACTAATTTTGCCCTGATTGGTTATCTTTATCATGCTGATTCCCTTAAACATTTTTATTAGTACTTGGGAATAAGAGCAAAGAGTTTATATCTTCCTATTGAGATAATAAGACTTCTTCCACCATTCCTACTCTTAAGTAGTGCTGAACCACCCTTTGTGTATAAATAAGGAAAAGAATTCTATGAAAAAGAAAAAGTATGTCAAGTGTCAAATGCAGGATAGGGGGTCTCATCGAGAGCCAGCCTACCATGATCATGAGGATGGAAGTGAAGTGGCATTCCCATTCTGGCCACCACACCAGGGATATGGTCCAAAAGTTATATCAAATAAACAAACCTTGGAACAGGAGGTCTCATCACGAGCCGGCTTGCCCACGTTTCGCTCTTTCCTCGTGAATGGCATTATGGTTAACTGGTCACCAAGCCAGCATAATGGTCTACATTTTGATATAACAACATTCCTAAGTATACACAAAGGATCATGGTTCCGAGGGTGAAAAACAACTCTGCCAAGGTTATGGACACCTCTTGGCAGCAGAGTAATGTTAATGGTATTGAAGTCACCTTGCTTACACCAATGGGTAAGATACTAACACTCTTTTGTTTCTTATATCCTAGGCACTAATCATATGTCATTTCCCGATTGATACATCGCATGAATATTTATCATTACCAATCATGGCAACGGAAGTGACCATGACCACTTGAGATTGGCAAGTACGATACATGCCCTATCCATCAGCCTCAACTCATAACACAGCAGCCTCTTATATCATACGCGATCAATTCTCCGCCTCGATTTCGATAATCTGTTGTCCTTTTTCAACATGGCATAAATCCACATGCTGTTCCTTTCTGATTTGATTGCAGACTGGGTGCCGCTCCTTTATTTGCCGGCTGGGACAGCCTATCACACTGCGGGGGGGGGGAGGTTAACCTCATCATTCCCTGTATTACGTGTCAATTCACCATTCGGAAAAATTAGTTTACGACGGTTTGGCATGGTTTCACGGCATGGCATATTTTTATTTTCACACAAGTTGTTTTTGTTGCACTACTCTGTGTTTTCTTTCTCGAAACCTTGCGATTACTCTCTGTGTTTCAAACCAAAAACGTTTTTGCTGTTCCATTTAGAATTCACAGTGAAATCATGGGAGGAAGAGCAATTCGAAGTGAGCCTCAACAGCTGACGATCTCCGCTGCTGCCCAGGAGATCCTGGAAAGGGCGGGATGGTTGAATTATTTCAATCGCCTACAGGAAGCTAATGAAACAGTAGCAATGGAGTTCTTGCAGAATTTACAAGATGACCACTCCACGGTAAGAGGGAAATGGATACCGGTCACTGATAACATAATTGCAGAAGTCTCAGGACTACCAGCCACCGGACCGGTATGGACCTTAAAAAAGGAACGATTACAGAAGGTCATGGAACTGTTCCAGGACGAAGGCCAGAATTTGACAATTAAAGGAAAGGGAGTTCTGCAAGCAACCCTAGGTGAACCCTGGACGGAGCTAGCAAGAACGGTGCAGAGTTATATTACTTGCGAAGGAAGAAAAGACGTGGTAAGACCACGACACCTTAAACTTTTAGCTGTTTTAAAGCAGAGATGCTCTGTGAATTTACCGGCACTCCTAAACTCGTTACTGCATGATGCTGCACAAAGTATGAAAAGGGTACAGCACGTAGAGGCAATTGTAAGTCACCATGGGTTGATTCGACTTATTGTTAGTTATGGTCTTACCCAGCAGCAGAGCAGCTGGGAAGAGCTCATTGCAATGATTGAGGGGGAATTGGCAGAGCCATCCCCGAAACGTAGACATTCTATAAGCCCACCAGAACAACCAGCAAAACGCAGAGAAAATGTTGCTAGTACATCACAACAACCAGAGACACACCAAGAATCGGCAAAGCGCAAGCATGCCGTTGATCCACCCGAGCAACCAGAGGAACCCAGAAAGTCAGCTCGGTTGGCTCGGATGAGAGGAAGCATAGATAAGCCCAGAAAATCATCCCGGTTGGCTCGGATACGAGGAAGGCTGGAGAAGCTCCAGGAAAGCGCCAGCCAACCGGTGGTAATTAAGGACGAACAATCCAAAGAGGGGGCAGAGGCTGAACAGGAGGAGGAAATAGAACAGCAGGAAGATATCCCATTACAAGACCTACTGGGAGAAGATGACTTGGCCGCCATCCTAGCCAATATGAGTAAGTATGGTCAACCTTCTAGTTCAGAGAACCCCCACGACCAACCCCAGGAAGAAAACATGCCTGTTCATGATGAAGAGGAGGAAAATACTGAACGGGAACAATCTGTTCCCATGTCACAAGAGGAAAATCTAGAGGAAGTAGGAGCAGAAACAACATTTGCTCAGGAAGAATCAGAACCAGTCGAGGTGCATACCCCAGAACAGCCGGAGCAGAGCAGTGAGGAAGAACCCCAAGAGGAAGATTTAGCAACTGGTCATGATCCAGTCCACCATCGACAGACTGCTGTTCCTTCAAATGAAACGATGGAAATTAAGAAGTTGCGGAAGGAACGGACTAAATTATTAAATACGATAACCCAGCTCAGACAACAAATTAGGATTCTGAAAAAGAACCAGAAGGTAAAGAGGAAAAAGAGGGCCAACAAACGGCCTGCTGACCAAAACCCCGAGGATCCAGCTGTCGTTCCACATGATGCTGAGGATCGGGAACAAATGGATGTTCGTGTTAAAACGGAAAAGGATGATAAGCAAATTCAGACAGAGGCACCACCCTCAGGGGTAATAAGGGTTCTGAACTCCAAACAGCATAACAAGAAAGTTCAGGTAAAACTCCCGGCCTCCACTGACCTATGGAAGAAAGATCCAAAAACAAAATCCTTGCACAAGATGATGAAGCAAGCACAGCAAGAAGCTGAGCAACTTAAAGAACAAACGGTTCCCCGAGAAAAATATGAAGAGTTGCAGCAGCAACTAAGGGACGTCAGTCAATCTAAAAGCCAGGCTTTTGAAGGGTGGATGAAGGAACAAGAGGAAGTCGCACAGGTAACTTGTAGACTAGATACTACTATCAAACAGATGAATGACTTGTGTTCTTTATACAATAATGTTTTAGCATGTAGGGCCCCTGCTAAAAACTATGCTCTGTTTTTATTAGAACGGTATTTACAATTACAAATAAAAGTTGTTAAGGCAGGCACCCCTATACAAATCAACAATGTCAATGATTTTATAGACTGCTGTAAACATTATGGAGTGAAAGTCCAGAGATTGTTATGTGAAGTTTATTTGCACGACCTTGTGCTAAGTTAGGAGACTGAATTGAACCCTGGCCCCTCCATTGGCGATATCCAATTCCAAGCATTCATTTCATTCGGGGTTAATCAGATTAAGTGGCTCAAAGCCTATGATACTTTCCAGAGTCAGGAAAATGGCCTAGATTTACGAGTTAGGGCTGAGCCTAGGAACCCAGTACAGTTATGGAAAGCTCATATAAACCATATAAGGACTCCGAGTGTCATTGAAACATTAGGGCCCATGCATGAGGCACTCATTCGAGAGAGTTTAGAGTATTTCCTTTCCATCAAAGACTTGGCCATTAATGTAGCCAAATTTCGATATCGAATCTCTGATCCACACATCCAGCTCAGAGAACCATTTAAGTATGAGAACTTTGAGTTAGCTGCTGACCGTTTGAATCTCTATGGCCAGAGCATTCTGAAAGCAGGGTCATCTTGGTTAGGGTATAGATTTCGCGCTCCAATTATTTGGCATCCTGCACCCGGATACCAGGCTCTGTATGATATGCTTGAGGGGCAAGCAGGTCAGTTCTTTGACTATTTAATCACTCAACATGGTTGTAGGCCTCCGCATGAGACTCCTTCTCCAACATACTCTCTCACTGCATTACATGTCAACTACAATGTTTTCATGAGGACATGAAACAAGGTAAGCAGGGGGGTGTGTGGAGTACTAAAAAGGTATGTTTTTGATGATTATTTCAATGGCTTTTTAATAGAATTTGTGAACCTTTTGAATCATGAATTTGGAAAGTAATAAGAAACTATAACAAAACATGTGAGAATTGATGTGCATAACCTAGCCACTGATAATGGTTATTTTCTATACAGGA
The DNA here is from genome assembly GCA_034641835.2 of Pinus albicaulis. Taxonomy (NCBI): domain Eukaryota; kingdom Viridiplantae; phylum Streptophyta; class Pinopsida; order Pinales; family Pinaceae; genus Pinus; species Pinus albicaulis. The sequence goes on along the minus strand of CM076581.1, from coordinate 957,697,581 downwards.
AAAGGAGAAAACGAAGAGTTGCCGCTCCAAAGGAAAGGACAAAGTGGAGATAACTGCTGTCTCTCTGGACGAGAACCGAACGCAAACATAGGGAAACAGATCAAAGCAAATCGGCTCGGGAAAGAAGGAGAGGACACCAGATCAGCGCGAAAGAAAAGACAGGATGAAGAGTTAACAGTTTGGCGAATCCCTCAGGATCGAAGATCCTGAGGGATCGCTGCTTTATTTATCTAGTTGCTTGGACATCTCCGCCATCGTCTTTATAAAAAGAGACAGCACTGTTAGTTTAGGGATAGACAAGAGAGAGATAGGATACGTTTTATGTAATCTTCTGTAAGACATCAGCTTTGGTTATTAAGTTTTGTTGAAGACTGGTTCGATGTATTTTTGATCGATGCATTAATGAAAGCTTGGTGATTATTCCATCTTCGCGTCTGCATTAACTTAAAGCGGTGTATCCTTGGAGGCTAAGGGCCTGGCCCCGAAGGACACTTGCTTCTGTACCATTACAGCTTCACTTCTGTGTGGTTTGTTTATTATTGTTATTTGATAAATTGATATGCTTTACAAGTTCATATTATATGCTCTGTTCAAGTTTGAATCATTGAGGTTTCTACAGATAGAATTGCATGTTGACTCTGCATCAAGATATTTATCCTTTCAAGAGTTAATCGCACATTCTTACTGTTATATTACAGAGTTGTTATACTAAAACGTTCATGTGGTGTGCGTTCCTAATTTATTAGTACTGTTCTATAATTCAGTCATTGCTTTTGTTGTTCCATTAGTGTGATCTGTGTGAATCGCCTTTAGAGTGACAGAATGATCTTTGATTGCAAAGAGTGTATAGATTGAGTTTGGTTATAACCCGCGGGACTTAGTTATTCAATTGCTGTTCCATTTTAGAGTTGCTATTCCATTTCAGAATTGTGGTTCAATCCTTTATTCGCTTTGCTGTTTCATTTACTTGCAGTTGTTGGTTTGTTGTGAGAGATGATCTAAGGCTGTAGTGAGCAGTAGCAGTCACTGTCTAGCTCCCAGGATCATGATCTATGCTCTAGTTCCTTTTCCATCAGTTTCTGAAGGGATGGGTTACCATTGCCGAACCCTTGACTGATAAGTTATTGAGTTTTCTGAGTGTGTGATTTATTTCTTTAAAGTAATTTAATTTCAGTTAAGCATCCGTTTACTCTTGTATTTCTTAAGCACTATACTACTAGCATTACTCTGACAAATGAGCCTCGGATTGAGTCACTCTTTGTAATGACAAAACGCTCTCGGGTTGACATATTAATGTGAGGTAATTAGAGGTGAAAGAGACCCTTTTTATAGCTCTACAGTGTGTCTTTCCATATGACGGGAGACAAAGAGTTGTTTAGTGACTTGGAGGAGAAGGACTCCAGATGCATATAGAGATGGGCAAAGATGGTCGGTACAGTGCGACTGGCATTGGGACCATTACCTTTGAGAGGGATTTTGGTAATCCATTCTTGTTGAAGGATGTTATGCATGTTCCAGGTCTGAAGAAGAACTTGGTCTCGGTCGCAATGCTGGAAGACAAAGGTTATGATGTTATTTTCAGTGAGGGAAAAGCCTTCCTTCGACAAAAAACAATGGGTCAAACCAAGAATATAGGGGTTCAAATTAAGAATCTCTACAAGCTAGAGGTAGATGGCTGCACTGCAGTGGTGGGCAAAGCAGAAGAAGTGGTGAGCCAGGATGAGGGAAAATTATGGCGCAGGAGATTGGGCCATCTTCACCATGGCGCTTTGAAGATTTCGCAGCAAATTTATATTGGACTTCCCAAGGTTACTCTTGTGCAGTCAGATCAGTGCAAGGGATGTACTATGGGTAAGTTTGTGAAGACCACCTTTCATGAGAAGGAGAACCGTGCTTCGGTGATCCTGGAGAGAATTCACATAGACGTGTGTGGACCTTTCTCGGTTGCTTCAACATCAAAACACATGTATTATGTTATATTTTTTGATGACTATTCTCGTAGATGCTAGATCTTCTTCATGCAAAATAAGAGTGAAATGTTCTCAAAGTTCTATGAGTTCAAGGCATTGGTGGAGAAGGATTCGGGGAAGCAAGTGAAAGCTCTATGGAGCGATAATGGTGGTGAATACATCTCGGGCGAATTCAAAGAATTCTATAGAAAAGAAGGAATTCGAAGAGAACTCATAGCGCCTCATAACCCATATCAGAATGGGGTCGCAGAGAGGAAGAATAGAACAATCGTGGGTCATGACTAGGGCCTACCGATGAACTTGTGGGCGGAAGCATGCAACACTGTGGTTTATGTGCAAAACCGTTGTCCTCATAGAGTACTTGGCATGAGTACACCTGAAAAATCTTTTACTGGTAAGAAGCCTGATATTTCTCATTTGAAGATTTTTAGCTCATTTATTTACATTCATGTGACAAAGGATGCCAGGAAGAAGCTAGATCCGACTACAGAAGTTGGGATATTTGTGGGGTACATAGAAACACCCCATAATTATCATGTGTATTTTCCAGAAAGTCAGATGACTGTGGTGCGACAGGATATAAAATTCAATGAGGTTAAAGCCATGAAGTTGTCGCTTGAGAGGGAGCTACACTTGCATGCAGAGGAGGGAATTCTTGTTCCCAAATATGAGCCTCTAGATGTGGATCAACCACAATAGGAGATTCATGTAGTGGAGGAGTCCACTCATGCAAAAACCAAACATCAGACAAGGCAGAAAGCATACCACAGAAGCTGAGAGACTGAAGCTTGATGCGGCACAGATTGTAGGAGTCCCTACATCATAGCACAGACAGAGACAGTCACCTGACTGATTTAGTGGATACATGGCTCTTATGAGTAAGAGTATTGTGACAAAGCCATCTTATTTTGAAGAAGCAGTGCAGGAGCCCACATGGGTAGATGCCATGGTGGAGGAGTATGACTCCATTGTTAGAAACAGTGCTTGGGAGATTGTTCCAAGGCCGGTGGGAAAATCAATTGTAGGATCAAGATGGATCTACAAGGTAAAGAAAGATACTGATGGGAGCATCGAGAAGTATAAGGCAAGATTTGTTGCCCGGGGCTTCTCACAGACTAAGGGGATTGACTATGAAGAAACCTTTGCACCTAGCACACGGTATTGTTCCATACAGACCATCCTTGCTCTCTCAGTGCAATGGGTTGGAAGATTCATCAAATGGATGTGAAGACTGCATTCCTTAATGGGATCATTGAGGAAGAGGTGTACATTGAGTAGCTTGAATGATTTGAGATCTTCAGCAGTGAGTCGCATGTTTGCAGGCTCAAAAGAGAGTTGTATGGGCTGAAACAAGCACCACGTGCTTGGTACACTCAGATCGACAACTATTTCACTGGACTTGGCTTCACCAAGAGTGAGGCAGATGCAAACCTGTACTAGATTGTGGTAGAGGGTAAGATTTTAATCATTTTTCTTTATGTTGATGATTTAATACTAACATTTGATGAGCAGTTGATACACTCATGCAAGGCAGATCTTGCAAAGGAGTTTGAGATGAAGGATTTGGGCCTCCTTCATTATTTCCTTGGATTGGAAATATGGCGGTGGGAAGGTGAACTGTTTGTGTCTCAAGGAAAGTATGCTCGGGAGATACTGGAGAAGTTTCACATGTAAGGCTACAAGCCTATTGACACTCATCTTCCAGGAAATTGGAAGAAAGAGGATGCTACATCGGCAAAGGTAGTGGATGCCACTATTTATCAACATTTGGTGGGTTCGCTTATGTATTTAGTCAATATAAGACCAGACATATGCTATGTGGTGAACCAGCTTTCACAAGCGATGGTAAAGCCTACCATGCTCTTTTGGAAGGCAGGCAAGCATTTCCTGAGATATCTCAGGGGCACATCTGAGTATGGTTTATGGTACAGACAGAAAGATGAGGTGAAGTTGCATGGCTTCATGGATGCAGATTGGGCAGGAAGCCCAACAGACAGAAAGAGCACATCAGGAGGGATTTTTAGTGTCGGATCTATAGTTTCTTGGTACAGCAGGAAGCAAAGATCTGTGGCACTCAGTTCAGCGGAAGCAGAATACATGGTATCAAGTCAAGCTGCATGTGAGGCTATCTGGATGAGGAAGATCCCGGTTGGTTTTTTTGGTTCACATTTAGATCCCATAGTGATACATTGTGATAATCAGAGTTGCATCAAACTCTCGGTTAATCTTGTGTTTCATGATAGATCTAAACATATTGATATCCAATATCATCATATCAGATATTGTGTGCAGCGGAAGATCATGTTGCTTCAGTACATTCCTATGGAGGATCAGGATGCAGATATTATGACGAAGGCGCTCACTAGGAGAAAATTCGAATACCATAGAGGCAGGATCAGGGTGAAGGATAATCCCTATATTGTTGAGAGGGAGTGTTGAGATTCAACAAGATGATGAGCTTAGTGAAAAGAGTCGCCTTCACTAAGTGGGTCCGTAGGCTATTTTTGGCGCAAGTCTATTTTTAGACATGGTGATCATATTTCAGAAGTTGCAGGATGCTATTTGTGGATGGTTGATCAAGTTGAAAAAATAGGTGAAATTCTATTTTTAGAATATTGGGCGAAGTCTATTTATAGATCGTCAATCTAAAAATAGATGCATGTCAATTATTATTAGCTCTGAATAATAATCAGACTCTAAAAAACAACTTATTCTCTTGGAGAACTTTGTTTCAGTGCACAGATGTGGCACATCAGTGGACTGAGGGAATTACATAATTCCCAAGGGTTTACTGGAGCTCATTCATGGAGGACTCAATTAGAAATCAAATGGCAGAGTTATGACAGAGTTGGAAGAGTAGTTTATGGGGTTGTATTCAGTTTAAATCAGTTAGAATCAGTTGAGCTAGTTGTATCTAGTCTAACTGAATGATACACTAGTGAGAGTGGAGTGAATTAATTATTTAATTAATTCAAAAATAATAACTCATTAATCAACTGAAAAATATAGCAGTTAACTACAGTTCATGGTAGTTCTAGTGGAGACCCAGTGGAGAGATAGGTGAAAGGGCAAGATGGACTATCTGTTGTGACTATAGTGATGCATTGATTGCATCACACACACATTGGAGTTTTCAATGAGGATTGCGCAGTCAAGGCAAGGGTTATTCGAATTCATTCAGAGCTATTCTTCAGCAGGGATTGTGCAGTGGAGGAAGGCTAGCAGGGGGAAAAGATTGGTGCATGGATTTGCAGATTTTTCCTGATTAGTGTGTGAAGATTGTATTGTACTGAGATCTTGATGTATTAAGCTTTATATGAGGATTGTTACATGATCTCCATGATACATAATATATTATAGTTGGGGTTTTCAGCTTCAGACTTTCCCGTTAAACAAATGTGTTATGTGCAATTGTTTTTATTTATGCTTCACATGTGTGTGCAATTAGTTTTCCGCAAAATATTAACAGTGGAATGATTATGTATTTTGCAAGAAGTTAAATACTGTGAGATCAGGGGAATCTAGATGTATTCATGCTAATGTATACTAATTTCCACATTATGAGTAATTTAACACCAAGATTACTGGAAGAAAGTTATAAAAGAAACACATAAACTCATTGAAACATATCAAGAATCTCAGGTGAAGCAGGAAATAGTCACTGTCTGTTTATTAGTGATATGAAAAAATTTACAATAGTCGTTGTGTCAAAAGCATTCTCCAACCCCTTCTCATTCAATTTTGTGCTTATAAATAGACCCTTTTTTGTTTACGTAGGATCTGCCCAGCTGGCTAGGTCATCGAACCATGACTTTGACACCTAATCATAACTAAAAACTACTTTTCTGAAATATAAAAATACACCTATCCATTTAAGAATTACTCTCCTAATAGGACTCTACTTAAATTTATTTCCTCCACTTATTTAATAGTGGGACAATTACATAAATAGAGATAATATGCTCAAGTAGCATTTCTCCATGACCAAGGCATGAATGTACCTCCAAGAATTTAGAAATGATTGTCCTATTTTGTAGGAAAGGATTATCATTTATCTAGAACTTTGTCTTCGTGTTGATTTGTATAAATGACACACATGAAAAGTAGTTAATATCTACTGAGATGGCCCAATGTCTGTTTGGATGCCTCCAGGTGGCTGTTTGGTCTTCCATATGCCTTTCAAACCTTCAAAAACTCTTTAAAATTACCTCGCTACAAAACATAGCATATTTAGGTAGTTTCATAGCGAAATTTCATGGCGTGCCCATTTTGACCCTTTAACCTTATCTTTTGCCACCTCTACTAGTCAAAAAGTGTTTATCAGGTAAAAATAGCTAAATACCATTGAACTCCCTCCTTGGACCTTCATAAAACTAATTTTAAAGATGAAAAGAAACACTCTTCAGAAAATTTGTAGCGAATTTCGACCCTCAAGCCCGGAGCTCGCTACAAAACTGCCTGATATGGCTGAAACTGTAGATTTGAAAATTTTCTTCAAAAATTCACCTTCTAAGCCAAAATTTGTGTCACCCGCAAGCTGTAAACTTAAACAAAAATTATTTGGATCGACTTATTAGTGCTTGGTTGGTTGATCTTCATTAACAACAGGTTGTACTTCGGGTTCATCTACCAATCTCATTTTTAGTCCTCTTTTCTTCAGTTCATCTTGAATCATGTCCATTTGGTCTTCCAACTCTTTGACCTATCCTTTGAGTCTTTTTCTCTCAAACTGTAACGAAAAATTCATTTTCGTTGTGAATTTTACCACCCTCCTTAAGGGAAGGCTTCTCTTTAACATATTTTTGGCCTTTGACAAAGTCTTTTCATACTTATCGAGCTGCTCCTTCATCTCTTTCTCAAAATCAGCCATTATTTGTCTATCCACCTCGGCTTATTTTAATTCCAGCTTCACTTCAACTACCTCTTCCCTGGCCTCTATTAATTGTTCTTGAAGAATTTGTACTTTAGTCTTTTCTTCAACATGCTCTTTCCATTTTCTTTATACAAAGACTTATTCTGTTGCTAGGGATAAATATATGATCTTCTCTAACTGCTTACCTTCACTAACCTTTTATTCTCCTTTGTTTTCCATGGCATCTTTTGCAATCTGTGACCTGGTCATTGACTTCCTTGGCTGGAAAATGAAGCCAACATCCTCTCCTGCAAAATCCAACTTCTTGACAGACTTACCTTTCTTCAATTGTATTCTATCTCCTTTAATATATTATGCATGTACTATTGAGGATTCTTCAATATCTATTTCCTACTGGATGTCTTCCAAGTTTCCTTTGGAAAATGTCTGGCTCCTTATTACCCTCTTACTACTTTCTTTTCTAATTCTCCGTTTTTGCTTCGCAAGCGATGGCTGAGGGATATTATTTTCTTGCACATGTTCAACATCAATGTCCATTGGTTCTACAGGAGGTTTTCCTCCTTCTTCATCAATCTCTTCTTTTACAGTCAGAGATGGAGTAGTTTTTGGTTTTGAAACTTTCGTTGGAGTCACTGCATCTACTTCATATTCACTCATAAAAATAAAAGAGGCCCAATATTTATTTAACCTTTTCAATTCCTCCAACACTAAAAATTTGATCAAACCATAGTGAAAGACTAATGTTTCATTACTCTCTACCTTGACTTGGACTTTATCTGACATCTTTCCCAAACTTCTGTATAAAAAGAAATGTAGGTCAAGTGGTTTCTTACCAAAAAAATGTAGAAGAATTCTAAAATGATAATAATAAACCATGTGGAATATCCCTTCATAGGTGAAGTATTTTTGGACCACTAACAAAATTTTTGCACAATTCTCTTTAATATAACCCCTATGGATGCCATTTGTCATGTCAATTCCTTTGTGCACCTGTTTGAGAAACTCTTCACAACTTTGCATTCTGGATTTTGTGCCTTTGAACCATTATTCACCACCTCTAGGAATTTATGTAGCTTGGGAGATGACATATTGTGAGACTATGAGATTCAAAACTAAAACTTTTGATGTTGTCCCTATAAAATTTGCTACAAAGTCTTTGGATACCTAGACATGGAAACCCTGCGGTTTTTGACAAAATTGTAGGCAACCTACCTTCCCGAAAGTATCCATAGCACTGGGATATTCATTTAACAACTTCAAATCCATAACTTCATACCTTACTCAATAACCACCCTTTTTTGTTTTCTTATTTGATGCCATTTATCTTTTACACCTGCAGAATCAAAACAGAATAGCAACCTGCTTTGCGTGGTGAACCAACTATCGAATAGTGAAAGTGAGATGATTTACATGCAAGAATTGGATGATGAATGACAAAGAAAAGCTTGGTGGGGAGGTTTTAAAAGGTAATTTGACAATTCGAGATGAAAAGATGACACATGTGACCATAAGAGGCAATGATTACAAAAGATACAACCTTGCATGCTTGGGAATTATGATAACTAACTTGCATGACCTCTCCTTTGTCTTCATCCATAAAAATTTGACACCTCACACTTCTCTATCAACCTTTGCAGGAAAAAACCCAATTTCATAGCGAAAAAATTAAACTACTGACAGATTCGCTACGAAACTTTCAGGTAGTTTCATAGCGAAATCTGCTGATTTGCCACATAATTCGCTACGAAACAGTGTAAAACTGAAAGGTGGAAAATACTTTTGATTTAAAAGTGTGGGAATGAAAACTAGATTATATGAGGTGGGCTTGACTGATATGAAAAGGCTCGAGGTGGGTTTAGACTTAGGGTAGACATAACCACATGCAATTTTTTCAAAAAATTCATGAAACTAACTATGAGACAACATGAACCTAGGTGAATGGCATGTAAAACCCTATCAATGAAAGTGTTTAGAACTAATGAGTGATAACAAGTAATATGCAGTAGAGTGTCCCAATATGATTTGATATTTGCTGCAAAATTCCATCATCTGCTTTGATTTGAATGTTGTTGCGTTATCAGTATTGCTTTTCCTAAGGCATCCAAATCTTGAAAGAATGTTAGTTTCTAAGAATTTAATAATCACTGCATCAGTGGCTTGCCTTGTAGGTATGGCTTCAATCCATTTTGTAAAATATTTAGTGGATGTAAGGATCCACTTGTGTTGGGCTAAGGAAGAAGGATGAATTTATCTAATGAAATCCAAACCCCATTGCTAAAAAGGGGTCTTAGTTGTTATGGGTTTCAAGGGTAGGGGAAGCAATTTTCTTTTTCCTTCAAAGATCTGACATTGGTGACTTGAGGTGACTTTCTTATGGACATCTGGAAATAAGGTTGGCCAGTAAAAACCAACTCTTAAAATATTCTTGGCAGACTGCAGTAGACTTCCAGTATAAGTTTCCTCCACAATCTCCTTCATGAAATTCCTTCATTACTCTATCCGCTTCATCCTTTAGTAAATAGTTTAGTAAAATTCCTTCAAAATCCTTCCAATTAAAATTATTGTATAGAATACAAAAATTCATAGATTTCAGTTTAAGAAATCTAGCGTTAGTCTTGGTCAAACCAGGAGGATCTTGTAAATAATGCAAGACAAAAATAAGGTCTACATACGAGGGAGAGGTTGCAAAAGCCTCTATCACTTGTGGAGTCTTCTGCTCTCCTTGTTCATCAAGTGAAACTACAAAATTTATAACAAAAGATTGAAAATTCAACCATTAATTTAGCTAATCCTTGACCCTTAATAAGTTTGGTAGGCTTGATTTCAATTTCATATTCTAAGATAATAGCAATCCATTTACCTATTTTTCCATCAAGGCCATTTTGTGTTAGTATGTCTTTTAGCATAATGTTTGGAACGAAAGCAATTATATGTGAATGAAGAATATAAAATCTAAAGTATTTAATTTATTTTACTAAAGAAAAGGATTTTTTTTCCATAATGTTGTATTTCAATGCAGCATCCCTTAAGGATTTTCTAAAGAAAGCAATGGGTTGTTCATGTCCCTCATAATTCTTTTGAAATAGTATGTTCAAATGCAAATGAAAAGATGATAAAATATTTGGTGAAATTAGGACTAATTAGCACATGGGCTTGAGTTAAGGCTTGTTTCACCTGGTCGAATGATTTTTTGGCTTCTATATTCCATTTTACCCCAATGTCCTTTTTCAACATATTTGTTATATTCCTTAGAATTTCTGCTAAAAAGTGGATAAATATTCTTAGAAAATTGATTTTGCCAATGAAAGATTGGATTTCTTTTACATTTACAAGAGCACCTATTTTCAAAATAGATTCAATTCTACTAGGATCAATTTTGATTCCATCTTTTGAAATGATGTGACCTAGCATTTTTCCTTCTTCCAAACCAAACAATGTTTTCTTTGGGTTTAAGGAAATACCAAATTTTCTACCTTTTTCAAAGACTCTTCTTAAGTGAAGCAAGAGTTCCTCATCTGTCTTTGAAAAAATAGTCATATCATCGAGATAAATGAATATAAACCTTCCTATCTCATATGCAAAGGTAATTTCCATTTCTCTTTGGAATGTAGCACCAACATGTATTAAGACAAAAGGCATGTTAACATACATGAAAGTGCCCCAGGGCATAGTAAATTTTTTTTTCTTAGTCTTCAGGATGGACTAGAACTTTATTGTAACCAAAAAACCCATGTAATAAAGAAATTCTACTAGATCCAACCACCTTCTACAAAATTTGATCCATTTTGGGCAGAGGGTAGTTGTCTTTCAATGAAACTTTATTGAGATTCCTAAAATCAGCACATAGTCTAATCTCTCCAGTATTTTTCTTGTTTGGAAATAAATTTGATACCCATTTATAATACCTCAATGGTACAATAATATTGCATCATACATATTTTTTACTTCCTTTTCAACTAGGGGCATCAACATTGAGTTGATTCTCCTAAGCTTATGTTTGAAAGGTTTTTGGTCTTCTTTTATAGGAATATTATGTTGTATAATGCTAGTGTCATAAGATGTTAAATCCTCATAACTCAAGGAAAATACATCTATGAATTGTTTGAACAAGTCTATGTATTTATGCTTTTCAGCAGGGGGTCAAGACTTGGATAACTTAACCATTTTTGGTTCTTGTTCAGTTCCTATATTGCAATTTTCAACTTCAGTTCTAGTAGGTTCAATTTTGGGGTTTTTAGCCACATCATTAAAATCAAATAACTCTTCTAATGGAACCAGTCCTCTTGGAAAAACATTATCTTTCAATTGTAAAATTTCTAATTCTTCTTCATCTTGATCTACTTCATTCAACTCTATGCTATTCACACTATTATCTACATTATTTTCTATATCACAATCCATATCTATATTGGCACACTCAAATTCATATTTTAACTGTAAAAAAAATTCAATTTGTTCGCCATTCCCAAAGACTTGCCAATACCTGATCTTATTTGGGACAGCTGGTCTATTTTTCACTTCAACTATGTACTTGTAACTCAGACGGTATGGAATTTTATAGGTACTAGTTGAAACATCCAAACCATCAGATAGGATATTTTGACTTCTTGGAATTATAGATAACTCATACTCAAGAAAATATTCAAGAAAATGTATAACATCATTCATGTAAGCCCTTAATCTTGGATGTTTAGTTGAATATTCCCCTTTAATTATGAGTTCAACATCTCCATGGAATGAAAGCCTTTTGGCACCTAATTTATTCAAAAGTTTCAATCCTAATATTAAGGCTTCATACTCAACTATTGTTGGTACATTGAAAATTCAATTTCAAATGAATGCCCTTCTAATTTATTGGTTTGTTAATTTGAAATCCACACACCTACTCCTGATCCTTCTTTACTCACAGCCCCATCAAAATCCATATTCCATAAAGGATAATTTTGTTTATCATGTTTCACAATGTCTGTTTTGATTCCTTCAATCTCACACAAATCTGTTTCTAAATTTGGAATTTGTTCTTCAATACCTCCATCATTGTATAAAATGAAATAATATAGGTCTGAATGGATTGAATACAAGGGATAATTGTGTGGTTTTTCTTGGCTGCTAACCATGTATTTCATCAGTGTTTCCCTATATAGTCTCCTTTGCTGACCAAACACTGGAATGGTAGCATAGGTCATATCCATTTGAAGGTTTCCTTGTTGTTTATATCCCCATTAGCGAGACAGAAACATGCCATATTTAGGAGGTATATCCCGCAATATCCATTACCACACTCTTATCTGGTATCTGGACTAAGGTGTCACACAAATAGTTAATAAGACCTAGGAATTTTACTTGATTTGAATTAAAAGAATACATATCTTTGTATGGTCTAGTAATATCAAGTCCTAATTTTTCCATAACAACCTTAGGCATAAGGTTGTGTGAGGCACCCGAGTCAAGCATTTCATTGTGTAGAATTTTATCATGGATGTTTAAACTGACATAGAATGGAGGTACACTTCTCTTCTGAGGTTTTCCATCAACTTCAGGCCCGAAAATTAATTTTGGTTGATCATCAGACAAGTTTACTATGTCTTCTCCTTCCCCTATCTTCAAATCTTTCATCACTTGAGATCTATAAGCATTCTTATTCATTAGTTTTTTCAGGGGAACGGGTAATTTGAGTTTGGCCAATTCGTTTTCGATATTGAATGATGTTTGAATTTTATCTATATTGATAACATCTTGTTTCTTAAAAACATATTTTTGGGAATTATCCTTTTATTGGCTGGTAGAGGGAATATTTGTTTTGGTTGTTCTAGAAATAGTATCGAATACTTTCTTGGCAGGAACCTCCACACTCTTTTTGGGAGAAATATCAATATTTTTCCTAGGAGGGGTGTCAGTTGTATTTTTATTGGGAGTATCGATAGTCTTTTTAGTAGGATTATCAATCGTTGCCCTACTCCTCAAGTTCTATTTTTTATGGAATTCCATTATTGCATTTTCAAAACCTTTCTTGTTTTCTGATTCTTCGAAATTTACTTCAGGTTGTGAAAGAAAGAAGAGGTCTTATTCTTCTTGAGTTTAGAAAATGGATTCACTATCATTTATTCCCATTAAATTTATCTGATTTTCATCAAGGTCCTCAATTAGTTCTCCCTCTTCATCAGCATAGTTTTCTTGAAATGGGGGTCTGATCTATTGATTCTCTTTATTTTATCTACGGTGGGTTCTCCTAAATTTAGGATTTCTGGTCTGAGGACCAGGCTGATTTTCTCTAAGGGGAGCCCTATCAGTTATGCTTATTCTTTCCATCATCATTTCCATGGTTTTGACTAGAGTATCTATTTTTGCATCAACAAAAGAAATAGAGCGTTCTTCGTTTATGATTATTCTCCTTTTAGATCTATGTATAGATCTTTTAGCTAACAGATTGGCTTCCACACTTACAGCATCTCTCTGCATTTCTTCCAAGGTAGTAGGGTTCATTTTCCTAAGCTGATAAGACATATCGGAATCAAAACCATCTAAAAAATTAATCAAGGCTAATCCTTGAGGAGGCTTAATGTTTTTTGGGATAGAATTATAAATTTTGTTAAATCTAGTGCAAAAATTTTGCACACTTTCCCCAGGAGATCTCATAAAATTTTCACACTTTACTAAAATATGAAGAGGATTTTTCTTGATTTCCCATCTATTGAGAAAATATTGATGAAAGGCAGTAAGGTCATTTATGGTAGCTGTTGGTAAATATTTAAACCATTTCCTAACTTCCCCATTTAAGCTTTGGGAAAAAAGTCTCATTTTTACATCTTCCTCGTCTACTTCCTGGAGATCAAAATAATCATTCATTTTATCAACATGTTGTTGTGTAGTGATGGGTCTAGTACCATCAAATTGAGGAATCCTAGTTTCATATTCTTGTGGCATATTATGTAAAGGAGTAGCCAAAACTAGGGGGCATACCTAGTTTCCATGATTGGTATATGGGGATGAACAATAGAAGAACTTATGGGGGGTGTTGAAGTAGGAGTTCCCACAATAGGTTGGATTATTGTCTATGATACTATCGGAGAAGTAGTAGATAATATTGAGGAATTGGTGTTGGGTGCTAGTTTTTCACTTATTTTCTACATCTGTTTCTCCCATTTTTGCCTTGTGGTTACAATCATTGGGACTATCTTTGCCTCTCTCTTTTTTTTTTCTATCTTAAACAGTGTTGTTTCACCTTATTTTCATTATCTTTCCATTTCATCGATTATTATGATGTATCATGTCCTTTTTATGACTAACTGGGATGAATGTTTGGAGAAGTTCTCTAGTCTTTTGTTGTCCCTCCAAGTGTTATTTTTAGCCAAAATATCTAGAGCATGAGGCATACAGGAGCAGTTGAAGGTGTGTTGTTACAGTGAGTTATTACACCCTGGCGTTGTTACATAATGGTGCTGTTACAGACCCACTAACTACTGTTACAGTTGTACTGCTGACTGGATATCGTCAACTTTTGGATGTTGACCTGTCCTCTATTGTTGTTACGCTACAGCTGTGATTTACCACAACAACTATAGCAGTCATTACGTATTGTATTTTAGGATGGCAACTTTTAGGCGATTTTGATTGTAATCTATATTCTTCTAGTCAGAATTTTTATTAAGAAGTGGTTGTAACTATATGTATCCTATTTTGATCAGCATGAGAATCATAAGATTCTCATGACTGATCCATCCCTCATTTTTCTGAACATGTAACCACTATATAATACTCGACCCTTGAGGTCAAAAGGTTAGCAGAGAACAGTATTACTTTGGCTCTATAATTTGGTCACATTAATACAAGTTATGACGTTGCTACTGTTACATGCATTGTCTGGTTTAATTTCCATTTAAGTTTCTTTTTTTCCTGCGCCCTAATAGGGAGGAAGGGCCCTCCTCTTTAGCAGGGATTGCAATGTTTAAGGTATATGTTCATATTTCTTTTTTGCTTTATGTATTAGTGGAAGTGATGTTGTTGTTGTTATAGTTGTGAGTATATCTGCTTCAATTCAATATTATTATGTTGTTACACGGATGTGATTAGAGATACCAGCTGGGTAATTATTGTGTGGCATGCTAGGTACAGTTAATTGAGGCTTGATTACATTCTTGTAGATCATTTTTGTTTCTGCACGAGTGGTTTCTTCTAGCATTTAGTTAAGCAACAATTTCTCTTTATTTGGATTTACTTCTGGTTTGATGTATTGGCACAGACAATGCAGCTATCATTGAAATAAAAGACGTCCCTGGATTGATAATTTATGTGTACCATCTTAGTCATTTAATACTGATAATATAGTCAAACATTTTGGTGTCGTTTCCGGGGATGGCAGTGACGATCAAATCAAGGAGAATTGTTTGTTTGATGATAGAGTGTTCCGAGTTTGTAACTTTTGGGCGGTAAGATGAGAGGTAAGAACTTGTGCATCGCTCTAACATACCTAGGCGGGCTCACCATTTTGGAAATGTTTTCATTGATGGCAAAGGAAGTGGCACAAAAGGAGCATCTGAATAGCAACAATGCAAAGAAAGAAGCAAGGAGTAGTATTACACAAGAAGCAGAGATAGTAATAGAGAGATAACTGATTCGGATTTACGCAGGAACGCAACAAAATATAGAAATAACCATGAACATAGAGATGCAGCGGAAATAATGCTTCATTTCATTAATATCAAATAACAGAGATATGCTTACAGGCATAATGGAAATAAAATAGCTAGGGTGCTGGTAGCGAATCTCTGAGAAGAGATGTGATGGCTACGGAACCTCTAAATTGTGTTACAATAGAGCTAAAGGCCTATTTGTTGAGAAACAATGTAGAATTTCAAACGTCCAAAAACCTAACCGTAGGAGATGAGGCGCCAAAACTGTGGGCGCCCGTTTGGGTAAATTGGTGGTTCAACTTCCCGGGGGCATAACTTTGGCACCCGATCTCCGTTTGACGCGTTCAATAGCTCGTTAGAAAGATCTATCGAGGACTTCAATTTTCGAACGAGAAAAATTGGTCATGGACCCATGTTGATCTTCTTTGAAAAATGTGGGTGGGGCCTCGAAAACGGCCTCGGAAGTTCGGGACCCCGAAAAAGCTGCTAAAAATAATGGATTTTGTTGAAAACTTGAAAATTGAAAGAACTGAAGATGGGGGTTCAAATGGAATAGGTGGGTGGCCACCAATATCCACCTGGATCATTAAGCCCCCAAAACGGCTCCGAGAGTGGAGGACTCGAAAACCTACTAAAAATAGTAAGTTGTGCTGAATGTGAAAAGCTGCAATAATTGATGGTGTTGGTCCAAATGGAATAGGTGGGTGGCCACCAATATCCACCTAGATCAATAGCAGAGGCAGAAAAGAGACCAGCAGAAAGAGAAACGAAGTAGAGAGGAAGCAAGGCAGATAAGGAGCTACGGCAGCAGATAATGCAGAGATAGGGTAGGAGAAAAAGGCCAGCGAATAGAAAAGAATAAGTGAATGGTAATCTATGATAAGTAATACATCCATTGAAGGAATTAATGGTTGTAGAAATATGATGAATGTAGCGAAGATTATAATTACGATGGACCATAGCGGAAGGCAGTAACCGGTGTAAAGAATGTATGTTAAAAGACTCAAATGAAATTGTGAACAAAGCGTTAAATTTAGCAATGGAACTATAATAAAAGTCAAAACCTTAAAGCACAACTTAATTATAATAATACATTGAAAAGGCGATGGAACCTTGCGTGGAAGAACGAAACCATGACCAAGTGAATAGTGAAGGCGGTTTACGGTTTTCATCGCACCACCTATGCGGAGTGAGCGGTATTTGAGGAGTTACGAGCGATTTCATAAATCACTCGACATGTGGCAAGGAGGAACCATGGAAAACCGCTTGTCATTGTGCGCCATCGCGCGTTATAGTTCGACCCAAGATGCCCAACGATATCGTTGAGCGTCGTTGATCTGGGAAGGGGTCATCGGACGGTCATCATTTATCAAAGCTGCGTGAAGATTAACATAGGTACGGCAAGCCATCGCACATTAACGGTCGACATCGGAGGTCGAGTGATATGCATATACGTCATTTCTGGAAGCTTGTTAATCTAACGGTGATCAGACGCTGGACTTGCGCGAAATTTACTTATGGTACCGTGCGCGTATTTAATTGGCTATTGAATATATTTGTGGGCCTGGGGTCAAAGGTTTATCATATTGTTTGAAAGCGTTAAAATGTGAAAGGTTAACCTTAATCCTAAAGTTAAGTTCAAAAGTATTAAATTAATTATTTAATTACCAAGATCAATGGAATAGTGAGAGTTATGGAGACCCCGCTGGATTATCCATTTTGACCCCGTCCAGGAATACCATTAGTAATTGAATGGTTTTGACCCATGGTTTTAATAAAGGTGAAAACTATATAAGGTGATGAGAATCATAGTACGATGTGTGCATACGTAAGGGTGGTGAATGAATAAATTTTTCTAAGGAATATTTGCATGGGCGAACTCTGTTCTTAACTGATAAATCTGAATCTACGATGCACCCATGGATATAATGATCTGACGATGATGAATCTTTGGTTTTAACAATGGAAGAAATCATGAAGAACTGGTGTGAGTGTACTGAATGAATAAATCTGGTGGCCTGCAAGGTATGTCATGAAAATTGATGAAACATTGTCCACAATGGTGCTGAGGGTCGAAGCCTTCAATGAGGGGGTTGTAGCTCCCTTTTAGTGGTAGCTGATAAGTGGGAACAGGGGTTGTAGCTCCCTTCCAGTAAAGGCTGGTAAACGAGTGAAGGTTGTAGCCTTCTGCAGGTGGGTGCCTGCGTGCTGGTATAAGTCTGCGCTAGCATAGAATTGTAAGAAGTTTTCTATATAATAAATATTGAAGACTGAGATAATAGCAGCGGTGGTTTTCTCCCGAATTGGGTTTCCACCTTAAATTCTGGTGTTCATATGTGTGGCTTATGTTTGATGGTTTGTTCTATTATTTCTATTCATACTTACTGCTTACTATGAATGAATGATGTAAATAAAGACATAATAAGATCTCTGACATAAAAATTGGATTCAGTAAAGTAGCATATTGTTATAAAGAGAAAGGAAAAGTAAAATTATCAGTCAGCTCTAAAAATACTGATTCACCCCCCTCTCAGTATTTTTCCCAACAATTGGTATCAGAGCAAGTCCTTCTGAAAATCTTAGCCGCTAGAAGGAAGATCAAGCAAGATGAGCAATCAAGATGGAACAACATCTATCAGGCCTCCGCTCTTTAACAGAAACAATTTAATCTTCCGGAAAACAAGGATGAGATCCTATCTTCAGTCTCTGGGAGCAGATGTATGGGCAATTGTTGAACAAGGATATCAATATCTGGCTGCAGTACCAACAGATCCGACGGAAAGAAAGAATTATGAAACCAATGCAAAGGCGGTCAATGCTCTATTGGGAAGTCTGACTGAATCATAATTTTTCAAATTCATGCAGCTAAATACAACAAAGGCAATATGGGACAAAATCATTCTAAGTTATGAAGGTGATGCAAAGGTAAAAAGTGCTAAACTCCAAACTCTCAGAATTCAATATGAGAATCTAAAAATGGATAATGAGGAAAGCATTGCAAAATTATTTTTATGTCCTGATGATATTGTAAATCGTATGAGAAATCTGGGAGAAACAATAACCGAATTTACTCTGGTTGAGAAAATTTTAAGATCACTAACGGCAAAATTTGAGTCAAAAGTTTATACTCTAAAAGAAAAGCAAGATCTTCAAAATCTTACTGTGGTGCAACTTCATGGCATACTAACTGCATATGAAATTAGAAGAGGAGGACCATATGAAGTCAAAGAAGTAGTCTTTATAACTTCTACAAAAGGGAAGGAAGTACAAAAAACAGAAGAATCAGGATATATCTCAGAAGAAGATGAGATAAAATTTGTAAAGAAACTTCAACTTGGCACAGGATGGTTTAGAGGTAAGCTTCCTTTCAAATGTTTTGATTGTGGAAGAGTTGGTCATTATGCTGCTAAGTGTCCTCATAAAGAAACACATAAAAATGGGAACGAAGTAGTAAGAAGGAATAAGAATCATTATAGCTCTAGAAAAAGTTATTATACTCATGAAGACAGTGATGGGTTATCTGATAGTGAGGAAGAATGTGAAAAATATCTTAGACTTCTCATGGCATTTGAAAAAGAATCTAGAGAAGAAAATGATACTTTTGTGGATGCTCTAGAGGACAATGATTTTCTTGATGAAAACAATCAACTCAAAATTTGTTTAGAAGAGAGTAAAATAATCATAGAAACTCTGAAAAATCAGTTTGAAGAAAAGGAGAAATACAATGAGAAATTAGAATGTGAAGTAGTAAGTCTAAGAAAAGAACTTGAGAAATTAAAGACTCTGAATCTTAGGCATTCTAAAGGATCTGAAACCTTAGATGAGATTATCAAGGTACAACATTCTCCCCTTATAAAGACAGGTATTGGATATATCGGAGAATCTTCTCAAGCTTCAGCACCAAATTATCTAAAAGCAGCTACTGTTGCGATACAAAATGCTACCACTCAGCTAGGGAATAAAGAATCTTTGTAGGAAAAGCATGATCATTTCAATTCAAAGAACACTAACAGGAATATCTTTCAAAGAAACACCAATCAACAGGTAAATTCAAGAAGGAGATTTTATGATCGAAGAAATTTATTCTTCAATGGACAATGCTTCTCATGCCATAATTTTGGTCATAAGGTTGTTCAATGTGTAGCATATAGAACCATCATGACAAGAGAATCAAGAAAGAAAAAGATTGATATTGAAACAAAGAAGAATACCTATAACAACTTTTCTCCTCTTCAAAATGAAGTTGAATGTGCTTATTGTAATAACTTTGGCCATGAAGAATCTGAATGCAGGAGCAAAGTTCAGCTAAAAGAACATGTTCCTTCAAGCTCCAAAGTATGGAAAAAGAAGGAATTACAGGTTGAAAATTGTGGCATAGCGTTATTTGCAGAAGATGAAGAAAACCAATGGTACATTGATAGTGGATGCTCAAGACACATGACGGGTGATAAAACCAAACTTCTTGCATATAGTGCTCTAGAAAAGGAAAAGAATGTTACATTTGGAAATGATACTCCTGTGGTCATTAAGGGAAAAGGGTCTATTTTTCTAAAAGAGAAGGTGAAAGCTAATGAAGTCATGTATGTGGATGGATTAAAGCATAACCTATTAAGTGTAAGTCAAATGTATGATCAAGGAACTGAGTTGTCTTTAGTTCAAAATAATGTGTGGTACGTGATCTTGATACAGGTAAAGAAATTATAAAAGGAAAAATAACTCGAAGCAACCTGTATGTATTGAAGAACTGCAAAGAACAGTGTTACTTGAGTAAATCTTCAGAAAATTGGCTATGGCATAGAAGGTTGGGGCATCTGAGCTTCTCTCAAATCAACAAATCAAGCAGACTTAAAGCTGTTCGTGATCTTCGCAATATTACTCTACCTGAAAATATCATATGTAAATCTTGCCAATTCGGTAAGCAAACTAGAGTACAATTTAATGCCAAGGAAGGATCATCAAGTAAACCTCTTGAACTCATTCATACTGACATATGTGGACCTATGAGGAAAAAGTCACCACGTGGAGAGGAATACTATATCTTATTCATTGATGATTTCTCTAGAATGTGTTGGATTGGGTTGATTAAACACAAAGATGAAGCATTTGAGAAATTTCAGATCTTCAAAGCACTGGTTGAAAATGAATCAGATCTAAAAATCAAGTGTCTTAGATCTGATTGAGGAGGAGAATATACATCCAATTAATTCCTTGAATTTTGTGAACAACATGGCATAAAAAGGCAGTTTTCTGTAGCTGGCACTCCACAATAGAATGGCATAGCAGAAAGAATGAACATAACAATTCAACAAATGGCTAGAGCTATGCTTGATGATTCTGGAACACCTGACACATTTTGGGGAGAGGCAGCACATATAGCAGTAAATATTCTTAACAAGGCACATGTTCATGTAAATAGTGATAAAACTCCATATGAACTCTGGTATGGTAATTCTCCCACTGTAAAGCATTTTAGAATTTTTGGAAGCAAATGTTTTATCAAAAATAATGATGAAAAACTTGGCAAGTTTGATCCCAGAGCAGATGAAGGAATATTTCTTGGTTACTCCTCTAGGAGTAGGGCATATAAATGTTACAATAAAAGACTTCGGAAGATTGTTGAATGTATAGATGTTGTTATTGATGAGTCTCCAGCAGCTCCACAAGAAGAAAAAAAAACAACATATGAAGACGATGATGATGACATATATCCCTCTACAACAAATAGTAATGATACAAACAGTGAACCCAATGAAGAACCTGAAGATTATCTGTCTGAAAAGGCTCCATCCAGATATATTCAAAAGAATCATCCAGAATCTCAAATTTTGGGAGAAAAGGGATTAGGTGTACAAACAAGAAGGACTCTTGTGGGATCTTCTAGAAATCTAGCATTTTTGTCCACTATTGAACCTTACAATGTTAGTCAAGCTAGAAAAGATGAATTTTGGATTCAAGCCATGAATGAAGAGCTTGATCAAATTGAAAAGAATCATACTTGGGAATTAGTACCAAGACCTCATGACAAAAATATCATTGGAACTAAATGGATATTCAAAAACAAGTTAAATGAGAATGGGGATGTTATAAGAAATAAAGCTAGACTTGTTTGCAAGGGGTATGCTCAACAAGAAGGTATAGAATTTGAAGAAAATTTTGCTCCTGTAGCCAAACTTGAAGCAATAAGAATGTTTCTTGCTTTTTCAAGCTTCCAACAAATCAAAGTTTATGAAATGGATGTTAAATCTGCTTTTCTCAATGGTGATTTAGAAGAAGAAGTTTATATAGAACAACCAGAAGGATTCATTTTGGGAAATGATGAAAAACTTGTTTGTAGACTTAAAAGGGCTCTATATGGTCTCAAACAAGCTCCAAGGGCATGGTACTATCGTCTTGACAAATATCTCCATCAACAAGGTTTTTCAAAGGGGTCTGCTGATAGAAAACTATACACAAAAGCTAAAAATAAAAAACTATTGATTGTGGTTGTATATGTTGATGATATCATTTTTGGAAGTAATGAAGAGTCTATGAGTCAGAAATTTGCTTCTGATATGCAGCAAGAATTTGAAATGTCTTTACTTGGGGAACTAACATTCTTTCTTGGCTTGCAAGTGCAACAAGTAACAGATGGCATATTCTTATCACAAGTAAAATACCTCAAGCAAATCCTAAAGAAGTATGGCATGGAATATTGAAAACATGTAAGTACACCAATGATAACCGGATGTAATCTCAGTTCTAATGATGATTCCCCCACGGTGAATCAACCAAAATACAGATCTATGATAGGAAGTCTACTTTATCTCACTGGGACAAGACCAGACATCATGCATGCAGTTGGGATTGTTGGACAATTCCAAGCTAATCCAAAAGAGTCTCACCTTCAGGCTGTGAAAAGAATATTCAAATATCTACAAGGAACTCAAGACTTTGGACTATGGTATCCAAAGAATGCTGATCTTACTCTTCATGCATACACTGATGCAGATTGGGCTGGAAGTGTTAATGATCGGAAAAGCACTAGTGGTGGTGCATTCTATATGGGGCCCCGGTTAGTATCTTGGTTCAACAAGAAGCAAAGCTCTATTGCCTTATCTACAGCAGAAGCAGAATATGTGGCTGCAGCATCATGTTGCACTCAACTTCTCTGGATGATGCAAACCTTACAAGACTTTCAAATCAAATTTTCATCTCCTATCTCCATTATGTGTGACAATACAAGTGCCATCAGTATCTCAAAGAATCTTGTTATGCATTCCAAGAACAAGCACATTCCCATAAAATATCACTTCTTACGTGAACAAGTGCTTGAACAAAAGGTGAAATTGGAGTATGTTCCCTCCAAAGAACAAGTTGCTGATATATTTACCAAACCTCTACCCAGGGAAGCGTTCGAATATATCAGACAGAAACTGGGAGTAGTCTCTACCATGCAGAGGATCAGGTCTACTTAAATACAGAAGATTAAATTGGTTGTGAGGTGCTGTTAGGCATCTCTGATTGCACAAGCTAAGGGGGAGCATTGGTCATATGAAAAGGATGCATTGTTGGTCATATTATGTTTAAAGATGCAGCATGATCTCAAGGGGAGCATGGTATTGTCGGTTCAAAGGATCTTGATCAAATCTTTGCCATTGATGTCAAAGGGGGAGGAAAAGCCACAAAGGGTGTCTATAAGACAATCAGAGGAAGAGTATTGCCATCAATGCCAAAGGGGGATATTGTTGGAAATGTTGTCATTGATGGCAAAGGAAGTGGCACAGAAGGGGCATCTAAATAGAAACAAGGCAAAGAGAGAAGCAAGGAGCAGCATTACACAAGAAGTAGAGATAGTAATAGAGAGATAGCAGAGGCAGCAAAGAGACCAGCAGAAAGAGAAAAGAAGCAGAGAGGAAGCAAGGCAGATAAGGAACTAAGGCAGCAGACAATGCAGAGACAGAGTAAGAGAAAAAGGCCAACGAATAGAAAAGAATAAGTGAATGGTAATCTGTGATAAGTAAGACATTCATTGAAGGAATTAATGGTTGTAGAAATATGATGAATGTAGCGAAGATTATAATTACGATGGAACATAGCGGAAGGCAACAACCAGTGTAAAGAATGTATGTTAAAAGACTCAAACAAAATTGTGAACAAAGCGTTAAACTTAGCAGTGGAATTGTAATAAAAGGAAAAACCTTAAAGCGCAACTTAATTATAATAATACATTGAAAAGGCGACGGAACCTTGCGTGGAAGAACGAAACCATGACCAAGTGAACAGTGAAGGTAGTTTACGGTTTTCATCGCACCACCTATGTGGAGTGAGCGGTATTTGAGGAGTTCAGAGCGATTTCATAAATCAGTCGACACGTGGCAAGGAGGACCCACGGAAAACCGCTTGTCATTGTGTGCCATCGCGCGTTATAGTTCGACCCAGGATGCCCAGCGATATCGTTGAGCGTCGTTGATCTGGGAAGGGGTCATCGGATGGTCATCATTTTTCAATGGTGCGCGAAGATTAACACAGGTACGGCAGGCCATCGCACGTTAATGGTCGACATCGGAGGTCGAGCGATATGCATATATGCCGTTGATTTGGAAGCTTGTTAATCTAACGGTGATTGGACGTTGGACTTGTGCAAAATTTACTTATGGTGTCGTGCGCATATTTAATTTTCTATTGACTATATTTGTGGGCCCTGGGTCAAAGGTTTATCATATTGTTTGAAAGCATTAAAATGCGAAAGGTTAACCTTAATCCTAAAGTTAAGTTCAAAAGTATTAAATTAATTATTTAATTACCAAGATCAATGGAGTAGTAAGAGTTATGGAGACCCCGCTGGATTATCCATTTTGACCCCGTCCAGGAATACCATTAGTAATTGAATGGTTTTGACCCATGGTTTTAATAAAGGTGAAAACTATATAAGGTGATGAGAATTATAGTACGATGTGTGCATACTTAAGGGTGGTGAATGAATAAATTTTTCTAAGGAATATCTTCATGGGAAAAATCTGTTCTTAACTGATAAATCTGAATCTATGATGCACCCATGGATGTAATGATCTGACGATGATGAATCTCTGGTTTGAACGATGGAAGAAATCATGAAGAACTGGTGTGAGTGTACTAAATGAATAAATCTAGTGGCCTGCAAGGTATGTCATGAAAATTGATGAAACATTGTCCGCAGTGGTGCTGAGGGTTGAAGCCTTCAGTGAGGGGGTTATAGCTCCCTTTCAGTGGTAGTTGATAAACGAGAACAGGGGGTTGTAGCTCCCTTCCAGTAAAGGCTGGTAAACGAGTGAAGGTTGTAGCCTTCTGCAGGTGGGTGCCTGCGTGCTGGTATAAGTCTGCGCTAGCATAGAATTGTAAGAAGGTTTCTGTATAATAAATATTGAAGACTGAGATAAGAGAAACGGTGGTTTTCTTCCGAATTGGGTTTCCACCTTAAATTCTGGTGTTCATATGTGTGGCTTATGTTTGATGGTTTGTTTTGTTATTTCTGTTCATACTTACTGCTTACTATGAATGAATGATGTAAATAAAGACATAATAATATCTCTGACATGAAAATTGGATTTAGTAAAGTAGCATATGGTTATAAAGAGAAAGGAAAATTAAAATTATCAGTCAGCTCTAAAAATATTGATTCACCCCCCCTCTCAGTATTTTTCCCAACACACCATTGCTACACTAGGGCACTTAGAGGTGTAAGTTTTGGGTGTTTTTCTTTAGTTTGTCTTCATATACACAATTGATTGGCGGTAAGATGAGAGGTAAGAACCTCTGTATCGCTCTAACATACTTGTTCAGGCTCACCAATGTCTCACTAAGATACTTAGAAGTGTGAATTTTTGGGTGTTTTCTTCAGTGTGTCTTTAGCTATACAGTTGTTGGGCGGTAACATGAGAGGTAACATACTTGGGTGGGCTCACCATTGTAGAAACTAAATCACTTGTAGGAAAAATTGATACATATAGGGTCCATGTGTGCCAATAGGACAATAGAAAAATCCACGAACAACCACCACTCTAACTAACTACAGGAAAGACGGGTGGTAAAAAGGAAAATAAGAGTGCAGATTTGGGAAGAAAGAAATTCTTTGGAGATCTAATCTCGAAACCAGAAAAGGAACAATATACTTCATATAGAGATAATTGGAAGATGGGACCACAGAAAGCTTCCACTATATCGAAGCCTAAGGCATCGACACCTTCTGTGTCCGGACCTCATCACCCTTCAAATAGCATATCCACTCCTGGTATTAAGACTCCAGATCTGAAAAAGTAGTGGAAAGTCATTAATCAGACTTTGGAAATTGAAGGAGAAGGGGAGACCAGTGGGGAGCACCAGGGGTCTAAGGAACAACATTTAGTTGAACATCATTTGGATGCAGGTAGTGCAGTGAAACAATTAGTCTTGGAACAACTTGTTCCATTATTTATTTGTCAATCCCCTGCATATTCAGAGGTCAATTCATCCCATCAGGAAGGGTCAGCCATGGGGGATGAGAACGTTAATATAGATGGTTCTGTTACTTTTGAATTTCCGAGAGTGGAGACACGGGATGAAGCTCTTATGAAAAACATCCTTTATCATCTTTACCATTTGTTCAAGGGATGGTTGTTGAAGATCCTGATACCTTTCTATTTGAGTTCAATGTGCTATGTAGAGGTTATGACTACACTTCAAATGCCCAGAAGCTGAAATTGTTTCCTGCTACATTGAAGAGGGAAACATTAATATGGTTCATGAGATTTGGTGTTGGCACGATTTGAACTTGGAATGATATGAAGGAGACCTTCCTCTTTAAGTATCAAGATTACTGTCGAACCGGGGATATGAAGGAAGAAATCTTCAGAATTGCACAAAAGGAGGAGGAGAGTTTGGAAGACTAAATGGAATGATTTCATTACAAAGGTCTAATTTTGGTAACTTAGCCCTAGAAATTATGAAACCTATATTCTTAATAGGTATAAGAGATGATTGTCTAGAGCATTCGAATCTATTGCGAAAAGGAGACATATCGCAAGAACCGCTTGAAGAAATAATGAAGCTATGTTTTTGGAGTTCAAGAGGATCGGTCAAGGGGGGAAGTTCAGTTCGGGACCCTTCAGTTTGGATACAAAATTCCACAAGTGGAGGATTAACCATAGCAGAGATCGGGAATCTATTTGAGGATTTCAAAATCGACCTCCTTAGCACTCTCTCTGACCATATCACTATGGTACAAGTTAAGAAAGCACAAGCATAAGCTGAAGCAGCCTTAGCGATATTCTGTCCTTGATGAAAAATGAAAAATTTAGAAAGAGAATGTGGACTGAATAGCGTCAGCTTGTGCAATACCTCTGAGTTTAAACATTCTATTAGTCAATGCCTGAGCTTTCGAGACTGAAAGTTGTACTTCAATAATCAAGCGAGGATGTCCAGTCTTCTACTTCATTGGATCAAAGAGACCATGGCAGCCAAGACCTACAGGTATGCCTCCATAATTTTTCCTCTTTTAATCATTGGAATAATGTTTATAATAGTTTGCAATTTCCATGGTAGTATCCTACTCCTTCCTCAACACAATTTCCTTCACCATGGAACCAGTGGCCTTCCCTTCCACCAATGTAATATCCTCCATCGCAATCTCATCCTTGGATAAATTATTGGAGAGGTAATGGCCAAGGTCCAGCACCCCCTGCACTACCAATGCACCAGCAGTTACAACTTCCTCCTCTTCAAACTCCTACACCTCATGTCTGACCCCAATTACCCCTGCAACCTAACCCCAATCTGAATAATAAGGTAGATCAGAGCATATATGCCATGTTTACCTTCTAGACTTACCTTATCAATCCTGTTGGGCTTAATGAGGTTCAACTTCGGTGGGGAAAATTAATCAGACATGAACATACTCCCATTATTACCGAGGAAGAATGTGAGTCACCTAGAAATGATATAGTCGATTATGAGACAACAGTTACACCTGTAACAACTGATACAACACCTGTTGTTACACCTATAACAACCATCTCAGGAAGGCTTATTGTTTCTACATCAGCCAACCCAAGCAGGGCTGGTGCATCTGTGACCACTGACTCATCTGTTAAGGTTCAGGATCCTCCATACCCTCAACGATTAATTGAAACTAGGCCAGCCTCACAAACTGAATTTGAGTTCCTCAAGGAATTACAAAATTTGTATGTGTGCATTCCATTGTTACATGCTCTTAAGAAAGTACCTATCTATGCCAAAATAGTGAGAGATCTGTGTGTCAAAAATCCTGGAAGAAAACCGAAAGACCCTGCTACTATCCATGTTATGGGGAAACTGTCTGAACTTATGATTGATCAACCTTTGTTGACCAAATATAATGACCCAGGGAGTCCTATAGTAACTATCCATATTGATGACCAACCCATAACTAATATGTAATATTCCCAAAATGGGAAAAGCAGCAATATAGCTCATAAAATGAAAGCAACAAAAAATATTTAACATATGAAACCATGAGACCAATATGGGGCCATATTATTAATCATATATGCAAAAAAAAAGTAAAGCAAATGAGGCATAAACCATAGAATGTGATTACAGAATCCTCCAATACATAAACACTCTAAAAGTGAGATGTTGCTTCTATACAAAATGTCGGAGATGCTGCTATAGTGCAGTCATACTAAGAATAACTACAGCTGGAGATCATACAATGATAGAAAAATACTGATATAAGCCACAATAGATACTATACATACATATATGGGCACTAGATCAGATTTCCAAGACAACCCAAGAGGGTTTCCGGAAAATGCACCCAATGTGCCAATGTAAGTTGCAGCCCTAGGGCTGAAGATATGATGCAATAATAGAAATGAGAAGATATGGCATAATTTGATGTAGAAACCTACAACTCTTCTCCAATACATTTTTCCGGATGAAAGAATGGCTCCTCCACTAAAGAAATCTCCTCCCAAAACAACCACTACAACTACCCCTGCAACTCCTCCCTTAAATAATGCAGATCTGGACTGAAACTACACTGTAGGGGATAAATACTCCTTTTCCTGATGCCAAATGTGCCAAATAATCCCAAGGGGCTTCTTTACAGGCCTTCCAATGGATGGAAACCTTCCTCCACTGCAAAACTAGCTCTGAAGACACCCAATATAATTTTCCATTGCTGCACCCTGCAACACAACACAATATTCTGCAGAAACTGTGTTGATGAAGAAAGTTGTAGCTTGGCCCTAAGCCTAAGTGTGGAAACGAAGTGAAATACTCCTCCAAGAGGCCTCTCAAGGAAATAGATGGGATTCCCGCTCAGGAACACCCTTAGTTAAATAGCACTGCAAGCTCAACTAAACAGTTGAAGAATGAAAGAAGTCTAAACATACCACATACAAAATAATAATCCAAAAAACATCCCCATATGGCTACCATCCTCTTCCTTATATAAGTTATGATCTTCCTTACTCTTGGCCCCACTCAATTAGGTCACTTCCTCCATGCAATCAATCTCCCTCCAAAACTGCGTTATTCCTCATTAAATGTCCACTCCTCCATAACAACGTTGTTGATTTGGTCAAAGTTGACCTATTCAACATGTTCAATCCCCTGTTCACACTAAAAGGTGATTTATTTAGCTGCTTAGAGGGTCTCCTTTCACACTTGAAGTGTTTTTATTGTTGCTAAGGAGATTTATGGACCTCCCTACCCATTTATTCACCTACCTAATGATAAAATAGTCTATAATATTCCATTTAGCTAAAAGCTAAATTTTAGGAATATTATAGTCCTCCCCTCCAAAATGTTGCTTGTCCTGAAGAAAATATAAGGGTTGATCAAAATTCTCCCCTCCTCCTCTTGTGACCTCCTCATCAAATAGTCTCCACCATTGCTTCAGATATTCTACAACAATTTTGTCTCCCAATGGTTCCTCCCAAATGTGCAAGTTGGCCTTTGGTGGATAAACCAAATGGTTCTCATCATGAGAGAATGGAAGGTCTATATGGAAACCTTCTTTCCATCCAATGGCCTCTTCAAGGTAGGAGTAATGACAAGCATAGGGGATCTCATTCCCAAATAGAGACTCCCATCTCCATGCTATCATCCAAATGAAATGAATCACCTCCCAGCATGGTAATTCATAGAAAAGTTCCTCCCAAAAGTTCAAGAGAGGCATATCCCAAGTTCTCCAAACAATCATATGGCTCACCTCATAAAGAAATAAGTGATCTACTTGTTGAGTTACGAAATGGGTATGTATTTACTACTAAGTTCATCATCGTTTTCCTTGATTCTTATCTTTTTCATATCTTAATGCGTTAAGATATTGAGGAATTATGGTAAGAAATGAAGGAATTGTTTGCAGTTACGATTTAGCTAAATTTTACCCTTCTTTATGCAGGAAAACAACAAAAGGAATGATTGTTGTTCCCTAACGTTGGGATAGCAAAATCCGACAAGCAAAGGAAGGAATGCGTCGGCTGCGGACAAGGCCGAGAACAAATCAGAGGGATCAGTGCGGAATAGGAAAGATGTCTTAAGTTAGAAATTGGTTGTGAATCCCTCGGGATTGGGAGATCCTGAGGGATCGCATTTACTATTTACTCTTTACCCTTTTTATTATAAAAGAAAGCGATTATAGGTTGAAAGGGGAGGAATCTCTGTTATTTTTCAAGTTGTAAGTTTATACAGACCTGCGTTGTTGAAGAACGCGATTATATTATAATGCTACTCAAGTTCGATGATTAATATATAATTGAAGTTTCTGTTCTCTCGCATTATCTGAAGTAACTTAACAGTGCTCACTGGTGGCTAAGGGCCCAGTCTTTGGTGAAGTTAACTTCTTCCTTGTGTTATATTTCCGATTCTATTAGAGTTTGGTTTGGTTGATAATTCCTTGTTTCCAGGAGTTTATTTCATTAGCTATTCATTACTTTCTTATATAAAGATAATATATGTTCTGTTATGATTTACATCGTTATCATTTCATCTAAGTTTTGTTTATTACAACGCAAATCATCTAGATAGTGCATTGTATTGATTTAATCATCTACAAGAGTTTGATTATTGCTATTTGACTCTTATAAGTGATATCATTCCTATCTTGGTTGATTTATAGATATTTAGTATAGTTTAGATTGAATCACCTAAGTAGAGGTGAGTTATTGTTACTATGCTCTCGGTTGATGATGTTATTTCTTGAATTGTTGTAAGGTTTGATTTTAGTACAGGATTGAGTTGTTATATTTATTTTAATAATTGCAATTGGATTTTATTAGATGCTTCCATTTATTATTGTGTCAAGATCTATATTACAATTTAGGAAACATTATTGTCTGAATTAATAGCAGCCACATACTTTTTACACTCTTGAAATAAGAGGACTTTCCTGGATTGATGATTAGTGTGGGACAATTAGGAGTTTTAAAAGGCACCTTTTATCAGCCAACATTTTGGTGCCATTTTCGGGGAGAGTGTAGCCATTTACAAATAGTGATGTACACCTGATAATTGTTGTTGAGGAAGAACTGGGTATTGAAAACGAAAGGTAAGAACCTATGTAATGAGCGAGTAAAGTGCTTGCTCCTTCGCCCGCTTTTCAGTACAATTACAGAAAAGTGAAGTAGATGTTTGATGCTTGTCTGTTGAGAGAGAACTGGGTACTAAAAACGGAAGGTAAGAACCTATGTACGAAGCAAGTAAAATTCTTGTTCCCCCGCCCACTTTCAAGCAGAATTGTTAGGAAATTAAGGTAGAAATAAACATTTGAATTTTTTGCATGAATGACTAATAAACCTGACAAGGAAAAAATTCTTCCTCCTAAACCTAAAAAATCTAAGGGACCGGTGACCCTTGGACGATCAACTTTCATTGACGAAATCTTAAGAAAAGCTGTGTCTCAGTCATCAGTAGGACCCCGAACTATTGTTGCCAAACATTCTATTGACTTCCTTCAAACTGCAGAATCACCATCTGTAGCTAACGCTGAGATTCATAGTAAAACCGAAGGGGATGAGCAGAGTTTTCAAGATACTGAGAACGCACAAGCCTGCCCTTCACAAGAATAAAATTCTTACAACCTCCGTGAAGGAGAAGGAGAAACAGGTAAGCCTGAAATCGAATTACCAGAACCTAGATCTCCTGAAATAGTAACTGAGTAGAAGATACCCAATCTTCCAGATCAAGGTAGTGCTATTAAAAATTTTCTAGCCTTCGGTAGGCATCTTAGGAAAAACTCTCCATCTCCAGAGATCCCTGAAGGATATTGGCATATTTTTTAACAAATGGCTCATAACCAGCAAACTCAAACTTATACATTACAATACCCTATTTTTGACATAGCTTTCAATGCCCCCATGAAGGCTATTCCATTACAGAACATTCCTACCTTTCATGGGCTAGCTTCAGAAGATCCTGATGCATTCCTTTTTGAATTTGATGTCTTATGCAGGGGTTATGATTACACTACCGACCCCAGAAAACTGAAGCTATTCCCCTCTACTTTGAAGGGATCAGCTCTGCTTTGGTTCATGGGACTTGGTGGAGGCACCATCAATGATTGGGACCAAATGAAAACATATTTCCTAAAAAAATACCAAGATTATTGCCGAAATAGAGAACTGAAAGATGAAATCTTTTAAATGGTAGCCAAGCCTAGCGAGACTTTGGAAGAATATGTAGAACGTTTCCAATATAATCTGCAAATATCTCCTTATACAAATCTTCCTGATAATGTTCTAAAAACCATACTGATTAGAGGTATGAAATACCAATGGGTAGAGACACTAAATATAATGGGTAAAAGTGATATTTATCAAGAAAATTATAATGATATTGGAAATTTGTGCATCAAGTGTCCCAAGGGCAGTTCAAGGCTGAAACCAGTTAGACATGATGCAAACCTCAGAGATGGTAAAGCTTCAGGAGAAACCGTTACACAAAGTGAAATCGACAATCTGTTAGAGGATTTCAAGATTGATATCCTGGGGACCCTAACAACACAATTGGATTTCATGCAAGCTAAGAAAAAGCAGGCTATAGCAGAACAAAACTTGGCTATTTTCTGCCCCCGTTGCAGAAAAAATTACAGTCACAAGGAATGCACTCTAGATGCGATACAAACATGCACCATATGCACTAAAGAGCACACCACGGAAAGTTTCCCATCACTCCCAGGATTAAAAGTAGTCTTCAAGGAAGAAAAAGAAGAAGTAGAACCAGCGTATCTGTTGAACCAGTGTCACCAATGGCAAGCATTTCAGACAGGTATTCCTACCGATCCATCTTCATTTTTTCCTTCCTCACAATATAATTCTCAGCAATATTCAGGGGCAGCATGGCCAAATCAGCCATCTTTTTTGCCACCTCAAGAATTTTTTATGAAACCATGGCCCAATCAGTCAAACCCAAAAAACAATAGTTGGCCAAATTTCCCTTACCCACCACCATTCTGGCAGAACAACCCTTACTCTTCCCAATGGTCCCCTTCCACTTCACAAAATCAAAACTGGCAATCAAATTGACAAAGAGCTACAAACCAGCCTATGGGAAAAATCCCTCTGCCTCCACCAACTTTACCAGCACCTTACACATTGCAACAGAACCCTAAACCCAATCTACATCCACAGCTCCCAGCCTAGCCCAACCCTAATCCCAACAATAGACCAGTCCAATCCGTACAAATTATGGAAGGTCTGGAGCCAGAAACTGAGTTGAGGGAGTGTAATGAACTCAAATTAAGGTCTGGATGGATAATTGAATAAGAAAGGGATAAAAATATATAATTAGAAGATCTGTTACCTGTAGAACAAACACCTCAAGTGGAGAATATGGTTAAACAAAAATGCCACGATCAAACTATTACCTCTTCTCCACCATTCCCAGAGAGATTGATTATACCCCACTCAATAGAATATCTTGATTTTGATCTTCTGGGAGAATTAAAAAATATCTGCGTAAAAATACCTCTCCTTCAAGCTATTCAGGACATCCCAATTTATGAAATAACTATTAAGAAATTGTGTATGAATAATCCAAAGAGGAAAATAAAAACAACCCCAACTATCCACGTAGTCAGAACTTTGTCTGATTTATTATCAGGCAAAGATACACTGGTGAAATATGAGGAGCATCCATTAATATTATCAAAACAACAACCTGTCAAACACTTGGCATTACAGCCTTGGATCCAACCACGAACTTGCTAGAATTGGCTAACTGATTGGTTGTCAAACCAGAAGGGACATTACAGGATGTAATGGTGTCTGTAGATTCTTGGGAATACCCAGCAGATTTCTTGATCATCAATCCTAGAAATCGGTTAGATGGACATCCTTTAATACTAGGAAGGCCTTGGCTAGAAACTGTTGGAGCAGCCATTAATATTCTCAAAACAACAACCTGTCAAAAACTTGCCATTACAGCCTTGGATCCAACCACGATCTTGCTGGAATTGGCTAACTGATTGGTTGTCAAACCAGAAGGGACATTACAGGATGTAATGGTGTCTGTAGATTCTTGGGAATACCCAGCATATTTCTTGATCATCAATCCTAGAAACCGGCTAGATGGACATCCTTTAATACTAGGAAGGCTTTGGCTAGCAACTTTTGATGTTTATATCAGCTTCTGGATAGGAAGTATGAATATAAATAGGGGGAATGATGTGAAAAATTTAGCTTTATACCCCCCTGCTCAGCCAAGCTTGACTATTATGAAAACCAGGAAACAACCTGCAACATACTTCACAGAAAATATTCGGTCACCATTAACTGTGGGAGATGCCCTTGAATTTAAAAGCCAAACTAAAGACGATATTATTAATACATTTATCAATCATCCTACCATAGTATCAAGTTTGAAATGCCACATGATTAAAGCAGTCCTTGACAATGAAATCGAAGAATATCCCCTAAGAGAACTCAATGATCAAACAATACCAAAAACCACTGTTTATAATAGAAAACCTATCAAAATTGAGCCATGGAAAATCCTGAACATTAACAGTAATCTGAGTGATGACCAGCAATAAAAACTTACTCAAGTTCTTAGGAAAAATAAAGAGGCTTTTGCTTGGGCATACTCAGATATGAAAGGGATTGACCCTCAACTATGCATGCACAACATCTACACTGAAAAAGATGAAAAAACCATTCGACAACCTCAGCATAGATTGAACCCTCACCTGAAAGACATTGTTAAAGAAGAACTTCAAAAACTGTTAGACGTCAATTTCATCTATCCTACATCTAACAGTAAATGGGTTTCTCCATTATTCCTGGTTCCCAAAAGGAATGGGAAATGGCGAATATGCGTTGACTATAGAGAACTCAACAAGGCAACGCAAAAAGACCACTTTCCCCTTCCATTTATTGATCAGGTCTTAGATACACTGGCAAGGAAGAATTTTTTCTCTTTCCTGGATGGCTTCAGTGGCTATAACCAAATCCAAATTGCCCCTAAAGACCAGGATAATACTACCTTTACCTGTCTGTGGGGAACATTCGCCTATAGGGTATTACCTTTTGGATTGTGTAACGCACCTACCACATTCCAACGAGCCATACTCAGTATTTTCGCAGACTTGATAAATGAAGGATTAGAAGTATACATGGATGATTTCACACCTTATGGAGATGACTTTGAGCAAGCATTACAGACATTGGAAAAAGTTCTGGAATGGTGTATTGCTACCAGCCTATGTTTAAGTCACGAAAAGTGCCATATGATGATGACAGAAGGCCTGATCTTGGGTCATTACATTTCAGTAGTGGGAATTCAGGTAGATCTGACAAAAATACAGGTAATTCTCTTACTAGCTACTCCCTGCACTTAGACAGAGGTATGTAGTTTTTTGGGATTTGTTGGATATTATCGTAGATTTATCAAGAATTTTTCACAAATTGCTACACCATTATATGCCTTAACAGGAAACAGTGATTTCATATGGACTGAAAAATGTGACACTGCCTTTACAAATCTAAAACAATGACTATCAACAACACCAGTTCTACGAGGACAAAACTGGGATATACCATTCCATATTTCATCAGATGCATCAGACACAGCCATTGGGGTAGTTCTTGGAAAAGAAGAAGAAAAGAAACCCTACGCTATACATTACGTTAGGAAAAACTTAGCCACTGCTGAATTGAATTACACAGTAACAGAGATGGACTTTTTAGCTGTTATTTATGCTATTAACAAATTCAGACACTATATAACAGGATACCCTGTGATTTTGTTTACTGATCACTCTTCTATTAAATATTTAGCTAATAAACATGTTACAATTGGAAGAGTGACACGATGGTTGATCATTTTGCAAGAATTTGACATAACAATCAAAGATCGACTAGGAAAGGACAATCCGGTAGCAGCCTTCCTCTCAAGTGTGCCAAAGAAAAATGACACGGTAGCAGTAGAAGACTAGTTCTCATATGAGCACTTATTTTCCATAACCATGAAAACACCATGGTACACGGATGTCGCAAACTACCTAGCAGTGGGAAAATTACCCAATCACCTGACGCCCAGTGAAAGAAAACTAATAGTACAATGTAGCACTCGATTCTCCTGGATCAGAAGATATCTCTTTCATACAGGAACCGATATGCATATTCGAGGGTGTGTCAGGGAAGATGAAATCTTTGACATCTTAAAATCTTGCCGTGATGGGCCTTGCAGTGGACATTTCGCAGACCGCGGGACTAGACATAAAGTCTTACAGATGGGCTATTATTGGCCCACCATTTTTAAGGACGCTAATTTTTTTTTCCAAGCATGCGATAGCTACCAAAGAATGGGCCGCCCTGGACAGTCTAACGAGATGCCACTGCATCCACAGTTAGTCATTGAACCTTTTGAATGATGGGCATTATATTTCAATGGCCCAATAAACCCATCATCTAATCAAAAGACATATATACTGGTTGCAACATAATATGTGACTAAATGGGTGGAGCTAGAAGCATTACCAAGGGCGACAGAGGACTCAGTAATCCACTTTCTTTTCCAAATTTTCCTACTGTATGGCTTGCCTAAAGAAGTAATCATGGATGGAGGGCCACAATTTGTAGGCCATAAGATTGATGCAACATTAAAGAATCATCATATCATGCACATAATCACATCTCCATACCACCTGTAGGCAAACGGCCAGGTAGAAATTACCAATAAAGTAATCGAAGCAATACTAATAAAGATAGTCGCATCTCATAGACATGACTGGGCTACCCAATTGCCAGAAGCCCTATGGGCATATCACACTGTTGGGAAAAATACTGAGAGGGGGGGGGGGTGAATCAGTATTTAGATCTAAATAATAAACTTTTTACTTTTCTTTTCTCAAAACCCAGACGCTACTTTACAGAACAAAACTAGCGTATATACGCGGATATCCTTAAGGAAACTCGCATATTTTCAGAGATCTTATTATGTAATTGATTCTTAAATCATTGCATCATTTATTCATTAGATGTTAAGAAGAAAGCATGTGCAGTAAAAGCAGAATAAACCATCACACATCAGCAACACACATGAACACCGGGATTTAAGGTGGAAACCCAAGTCGGGAGAAAACCACTGCTGCCGTCATCTCAGTCTTCAATATTTATTATATAAAGAAAACTTCTTACAATCATGTACTAGCGCAAACTTATACCAGCACGCAGGCACCCACCTACAGAAGGCTACAACCTTCTCTCGTTTACCAGCCTCTCCTGGAAGGGAGCTACAACCCCCTGTTCTCATTTACTAGCCTCACCTGGAAGGGACCTACTACCCCCTTATTGAAGGCTTCAACCCTTAGCACTACTGCTGACCACGTTTCATCAATTTTCAAACTGTATCAAATAGCTTCAACACAACCCTTCACTTATCAACAAATATACTTCGCACAATGCTTCAAACAGAACAGTGAAACCACTGTAACCAGAATATTAGAGATAACCTAGACTTCAGAATAGATATGCAGAAACACATTCAACCTTGAGCAATCATTAGTTCATATAACATACATGCTTTTATCTAATAAGACCCACGTATACACGTGATTTTCATGAAACGAACCCGCGTATATATCTGTGTATTTTATTAGAAAACCCTAACTTCCCATACGCGCTTTTACTTCATCAGACCCGCGTATACACGTGCTTTTCATGAAACGAACCTGCGTATAGATCTATAAAAGATAAAATTTGCAGAACAAATCAGATCTATGAAATTACCCAGATTTCCTTAATTTCTTCATCAGATTTGTGCCAGGTCTTCATTACTTCTTTTCAGATCTTCCTAGAGCGTCATCATTTCTAGATCTAGAGATCTTGAACCTTCATCATATTCATAGGTGCATCATAGATTCAGATCTATCAATTAAGAACAGATTTCAACCATGTAGATATACTTCAGAGTGAAGTATTATTAATGCGCAGACACTTGCCCTCTCCCTTGCACTATGAATTTCTTCTCCTTAAATAGATTTGGCCTTTATCAATACCATGAGTCAAAACCACCCAAACACTGATGGTATTCCTGGACGGGATCAAATAGATAATCAAGTGCTCAATAATTTGGGCCAATACCATGGTAATTCCCCCCGGTTTTATAAAAATAGAACGCAAATTGGCATACGCGACATGGCACGTTCATTTCCGCGTACATACGCGACTTATCCTTAATAAAACCACATATGCCATGTGACATACCTTGTTCAACATAATTCTAGCACTTTCTGAATTCCTTTCTTCTGCTACTTCTGAACGGATCTGTAGATACATCAGATTTACATCATTTCCATCAAGGACAACTTCATCAAGCAGGTTCCATCAAAGTCAATACATTGTATCACATTGCCAACAATCTCCCCCTTAACTCCTCAAGTAGGTTCCCATCAAGTTCAATAGGTTTCCATCAAGAACAACTTCATCAAATAGGTTTCCATCAACTTTAGCAAGTAGGTTGCCATCAAGGACAACACTCTGCATCATATTGCCAACAATATCCCCCTTTGGACTTGATGGAAACCATGATGGTGTTTGATCATCGCAACAAATAGACAGTTCAAACACCATGATAAACACCATGATACTACTCTCCCCCTTTGAAATCAAGGGAAAAGGGGATATCAAAACCAAAACAAAGTTTTTCTTCTCATGTAGAAAGAAGAGCTCTGTAGATCTGATGTACACTGAAGTTACCATGCTCCCCCTGAGTTCATGTTGAATCTTCAAACATATTTTTTTTTAATGAAGTAAATGACTCTACAACCAAGGACTCATACTTACATCAAAGATCCAACCAAGTGGATATATATGACTCATGTACCCAACCTAGTGGGTTTACACAATTTGACTCAACTACCCAACCAAGTGGGTTTACAAATTTGACCGAGCCCTTTACATGACTGAAAATTACAATTTACATCATAGGTCATAGCCTTTTCATCAAATTACACATATGACTTTTTATAACCAATATCAAAAAGACCTCAAGAGAGATCATAATTCAGAATTATCATAATGCCAATAATGCATTACATTTAGCAAGGCTAATGCTCCCCCTAAAACTGTGCATCCAATGCATCCTTTCCATATGACCAAAACTCCTTCTTAGCTTGTGCAACCTGAACACTTTCAACAGCCAATCATCAAGGCTTCTTTACCTAATATAAGAGCTGAAAAAACAATTCGGAATGATAATACATAAAAAGAGGCAATGGTTGCTCTGGTAGGGTTCCCGCTCAAACCCTACGACTGTAACATCTGACACTCTGTGACCACTGCTTTACTCTGGCTCTTCCATTCTAGAACACCACGGATTGGAAACGAATCAACAGCAATGGCAGGCCCTTCGGGGGGGGGAATGCACGGTCCTCCCCCAAAAATAATGACAAGAAAACCAAGAAGATACCCTCGCAGAATGTGGACTTGAATCAGTCAGATCCAGGGGACAAGGATGCCCAGCTGCCCGACATGACAAACGCCTAAACAGAATGGAGCACTGTAGAATAGGATGAAGAAGCTGGTAAAACAGAAAAGCCCACGGTGACATCAACAACCTACAAACCAATAGCAGCTGAGAGGCCTAAAATCGAACTCCCAAGTCACAGAATCAACGGTCAAATACAGTACATGAGAGATCATGCCCTCATTAGCAAATTCATTGGCTTCTGGCCAACTAAAAACGCACTGCAAGGGTGGATCTCGGCCAAATGGAAACCTAAAGGGCATGTCACCCTTCAGCTGGGAACTAAGGGCTTTTTCACTGCCATATTTAACTGTATTTAAGATCGTAATAGGGTTTTAGATGAAGGCCCTTATTTCTTTAACTCGGCAGGCCTATACCTAAGGGACTGGGTGGAACGGTTCAACCCTGACAAGGAAGAATTTAGTTGGGCTCCAGTTTGGATCAGGCTGTACTCGCTCCCCTTGGAATACTGGGATGAAGAATCATTAAAAGATATAGGCAAGGGGCTAGGGGAGTTCATCAAAATTGCAGAGGAGAGAAAGCTGCGTCGATATACTTCTTATGCTCGTATTTGCGTCTACATGCACCTGGATAGAGCCCTCCCTAATTCGGTAAGCATATTTCATGATGATTTTGAGTGGATTCAACCCTTAGACTTTGAACATGTACCCTTCCGCTACCGCAAATGCCACATTCATGGCCATCTTTTTAGAGACTTTCTGCTCAATGTCAAGCCCCAAGCCTCTGATATCCCAGGCTCTTCTGTTCCAGAAGGATTTACTAAAGTTACTAGTAGAAATAAAGCTCATAAGAAACCTTCGAATAGGAAAAAATCCATTCCAGTCACCTCTTCCAACCCCTCCACCAGCAACAACTTTGAAGCTCTGGCTACTGCTTGTAGAGCTATAAAAAGGGTCTCTTTCACCTCTAATTACCTCACATTAATATGTCAATCCGGGAGCGTTTTTTTATTCCAAAGAGTGTCTCAGTCTGAGGCTATCACTTGTCAGAGTAATGCTAGTAGTACAATGTTTAAGAAATACAAGAGTAAACGGATGCTTGTCTGTAACTAAATTACTTCAAAAGAATAAATCACACATTCAGAAAACTAGGTAGCTTATCAGTCAAGGGTTCGGCAGCGATAACCCATCCCTTGGGAAACTGATGGAAAGGAAATTAGAGCATAGACCACGGGTCTGGGAGCTAGACAGTGAATGCCAAAGCTCACTACAGCCTTAGATCGTCTCTCACACCAAAACAACAAATGCGAGTAAATGGAACAGCAAATAAATAATTGAACAGAAAATTTGGAATGAAACAGTAATTCTAAAATGGAACAGCAATCAAACAACTAAGTCTCACGAGTCATAACCAAACTTAATCTATTAACCCAAATACACTCTTCGCAATCAAATAACAATCTTTCACTCTTAAGGCAAATTACGCAAAACACACTAATGGAACAGCATTAACTATTGACAAATTATGGAACAGCTCTAGTAAATCATATACGCACACAACACGCTGAAATAGTAATCTTAATTAACAGGGATACGACTGTGCTCCCAAATAGAACAGCATTATCTCTGAATCCAATAATCATGAAGAACACTACTTCAAACGAATCTATGACATGAATGTTCAATATAAAAGCTATGTAACAGAACAATAAGAATATTCGGTTAAGACTAATAACATGCAATTAACTCTGAAAGGATTAATAACTTGATGCAGAGTCAATACACGATTCTATCCGTAAAAACCTCAATGATTTAATCTTAACAGAGCATGTAATATCAACTTATAAAGCATATCAGATTACCAAATAACAACGATAAACAAACCACGCAGAAATCAAATCGTAGTGATACAGAAGCAAGTGTCCTCCGGGGCCGGGCCCTTAGCCTCCAAGGGTACACCGCCTTAAGTTAATCCAGACGTAGAGATGAGATAATCACCAAGCTTATATTAATGCATCGGACAAAAATACAATGAACCAGTTCTCAACGAGACTTAATAATCAGAGCTGATGTTTAACAGAAAATTACATAAAAACGTATCCTCCTAAGCTAACAGTGTTGTCCCTTTATATAAAGGTGACGGCAGAGATGTCCAAGTAATAAGATAAATAAAGCAGCGATCCCTCAGGATCGAAGATCCTGAGGGATTCGCCAAACTGTTAATCCTTCATCCTTTCTTTTCTTTTGCGCCGAGCTGGTGTCTTCTCCTCCTTTTCCGGGCTGATTTGCTTTGATCTGTTTAGCCTTGTTTGCATTCAGTTCTCCTTCAGAGGGATAGCAGTTATCTCGACTTTGTCCTTTCCTTTGGAACGGAAACTCCTCGTTTTCTCCTTTTCCTACACAGAAAATAACCATTATCAGCGGTTAAGTCTTGCATATCAATTCTCACATGTTTTGTTATAATTCTTTATTATTTTCCAAATTCATGATGCAAAAAGGTTTACAAATTCTACTAAAAAGCCACTGAAATAATCATCAAAAGCATACCTTTTTAGTACTCCACACACCCCCCTACTTACCTTGTTTCATGTCCTCATGAAAACATTGTAGTTGACATCCAAGGCAGTGAGAGAATATGCTGGAGAAGGAATCTCATGCGGAGGCCTACAACCATGATGAGTGATTAGATAGTCAAAGAACTGACCTGTTTGTCCCTTAGGCATCTCATACAGGGCCTGGTATCCGGGTGTAGGGTGCCAAATAATTGGAGTGCGAAATCTATATCCTAACCAGGATGGTCCTGCTTTCAAAATGCTCTCGCCATAGAGGTTCAAACGGTTGGCAGCTAATTCAAAATTCTCATACTTAAATGGTTCCCTGAGCTGGATGTTTGGATTAGAGATTCGGTACTGAAATTTGGCTGCATCAATGGCGAGGTCTTTGATGGAAAGAAAATATTCTAAACTCTGTCGAATGAGTGCCTCATGCATGGGTCCTAACATTTCAATGACACCTAGAGTCCTTATGAGGTTTCTATGAGCTTTCCACAACTGCACTGGGTTCCTAGGCTCAGCCCTTACCCGTAAATCTAGGCCATATTCTTGACTCTGAAAGTATTATAGGCTTTGAGCCACTTAATCTGATTAACCCCGAATGAAATGAATGCTTGTAATTGGATCTCTCCAACAAAAGGGCCAGGGTTCAGCTCAGTCTCCCGATCTAGCACAAGGTCATGCAAATAAAGTTCACACAGCAATCTCTGGACCTTCACTCCATAATGTTTACAGCAGTCTATAAAGTCATTGACAGTGTTGATTTGTATAGGGGCGCCTGCTTTAACAGCTTTTATTTTTAATTGTAAATACCATTCTAATAAAAACAGAGCATAGTTTTTAGCAGGAGCCCTACATGCTAAAACGTCATTGTATAAAGAACACAAGGTATTCATCTGCTTGATAACAGTATCTAGTCTACGGGTTACCTGTGCAACTTCCTCTTGTTCCTTTCGCCACCCTTCAAAGGCCTGGATTTTGGATTGATTGACGTCCTTTAGTTGCTGCTGTAACTCTTCATATTTTTCTCGGGGGACCGTTTGCTCTCTAAGTTGTTCGGCTTCTTGCTGGGCTTGCTTCATCATCTTATGCAAGGTTTTTGTCTTCGGATATTTTTTCCATAGGTCAGTGGAGGCCGGGAGTTTTACCTGAACTTTCTTATTATGACATTTGGAGTTCAGAACCCTTATTACCCCCGAGGGTGGTGCCTATGTCTGGATTTTCTTTTCACTGGTCCTTATATCATCCCTTTCTATTTTAACGCGAATATCAGTCTGTTGTTGTTCCTCAACATCATTTGGAGCGGCAGCAGGATTTTCAGTAGGGTTTTGAACAGCAGGGCGATTGTTGGCCCTCTTTTTCTTCCCTCCGGTCCTTCTTACCCTCTGGTTTGCTTTCAGAATTCTAATTTGCTGTCTGAGCTGGGTTATTGTATTCAATAATTTCTGTCGTTCCATTCGCAATTTCTTAATTTCCAGCGTTTCATTAGAAGGAACAGCAGGTTGTCTGCTGCGGTTTGGACCATGACTAGTTTCTGGATCTTTCTGTTGGGGTGCTTCCTCGCTGTTCTGCTCTGGCTGTTCTGGGGTAGGAACCTTGACTGGTTCTGTCTCTTCCTGGGCAACTACTTTTTCTGCTCCTACTCCCTCCAGAATTTCCTCTGGTGTCTTGGGAACAGATTGTTCCCGTTCAGTATCTCTTATCTTCTCTTCATCATGAACAGGCAGATTTCCTTTTTCTGCCTCTACTGCATGTGATTTTTCAGATGCGTTTTCTTCTTGGGGTTTGTCGTGGAGGTCTGCTGGACTAGAAGGTTGGCCATACTTACCCATATTGGCCAGGACTGCGGCCAATTCATCTTCTCCCATTGGGTCTTGTAATGGGCTACCTTCCTGCTGTCCCATTTCCTCCTCCTGTTCAGCTTCTGCTTCTATTTCTGTTTCCGAATGCTCGGCTGCTTCCTCATTTTCCTCTTCGGATTGCTCGTCCTCAATTACCACTGGTTGGCTGGTGCCTTCCTGGAGCTTTTCCAGCCTTCCTCGCATCCGAGCTAATCGGGCTGATTTTCTGGGCTTTTCTATCCTTCCTCGCATCCTAGGTAACCGGGCTCATTTTCTGGGCTTCTCTAGCCTTCCTCGCATCCGAGCTAACCGGGCTGATTTTCTGGGCTTCTCTGGCTGTTCGGGTGGATCGATGGCATGCTTGCGCTTTGCCGATTCCTGGTGTATCTCTGGTCGTTCTGATGCACTAGCAACATGTTTTTGTTTTACTAATTCTCTGCGTTTTGCCGGTCGTTCTGATGTGCTTGTAGAATGTTTACGTTTTGGGGATGGTGCTGTCAATCCCCCCTTAATCATTTCAATCAGCTCTTCCCAGCTGCTCTGCTGCTGGGTGAGACCATGAATAACTACTAATCGTATTAACCCATGGTGACTGACGACTGACTCTACATGCTGTGCCTTTTTTATGCTTCGTGCAGCATCATGCAGTAATGAATTCAAAAGTGCAGGTAGATTTACAGAGCATTTCTGCTTTAAAACAGCTAAGAGTTTAAGATGTCGTGGTCTTACCACGTCTTTCCTCCCCTCGCAGGTGATGTAGCTCTGCACTGTTCTTGCTAATTCCGTCCAGGGTTCTCTTAGCATTGCTGGCAGAACTAACTTCCCCTTAATTGTCAAGCTCTGGCCTTCATC
This sequence comes from Pinus albicaulis, assembly GCA_034641835.2. Classification (NCBI taxonomy): domain Eukaryota; kingdom Viridiplantae; phylum Streptophyta; class Pinopsida; order Pinales; family Pinaceae; genus Pinus; species Pinus albicaulis. The sequence goes on along the minus strand of CM076581.1, from coordinate 957,652,960 downwards.
CTGGAAAATTTCCATGATCTTCTGTAATCTTTCCTTCTTTAGTGTCCATAATGGTCCGGTGGCTGGTAGTCCCGAAACTTCTGCAATTATATCGTCGGTGACCGCTATCTGCTTCCCCCTTACTGTGGAGTGATCCCCCTGCAGGTTCTGCAAAAATTTCATCGCTACTGTTTCATTAGATTCCTGCAAGCGACTGAGATAATTCAGCCATCCTGCTCTTTCCAGGATCTCCCGGGCAGCAGCGGAGATTGTCAACTTCGGAGGTTCGCTTCGAATTTCCCTTCCTCCCATGGTTTCACTATGGATTCTTAATGGAACAGCAACTGCTTGTGCTGTTTGAAACACAAAGAGGGTGGTAATCGCAAGATTTCGAAAAAAACACAGAGTATGCAACAATGCAACAGAAATGGATTATGAACAACAACTTGTGTAAAAATAGAAATGTCATGCCGTTAAGCCATGCCATACCGTCGTACACTATCTTTCCCGAATAGTGAGCTGACACGTAATTCAGGGAATAATGAGGTTAACCTCCCCCCCCCGCAATGTGATAGGCTGTCCCAGCCGGCAAATAAAGGAGCAGCACCCGATCTGCAACCGAGTCAGAAAGGAACAACATATGGAATTATGCCATGTTTAGAAGGACAACGAATTACCGAAATCGAGGCGGAGAGTTGATCGCGTATT